>JASAMX010006720.1:0-52718 GCA_030248175.1 Microlaimidae sp. YZB2_3
AACGATGTTTACAAGCTTGTCGAAAATGAAAGTGTTCAAGATATAATTAAAAGGCATGTTGCAATGTCAACCATGTTCGATTGTAAAATACCTAAAGAACATATGGTTTTACCAAAAAACTTTTTTAATCCAAAATTTCATAAAAACCCTATAGGTGCACGACATATTGCTGGAGCTTCTAAGGCCAGTACAAAAGAGGCGTCAATTTTACTAGGGAAAATTTTAAAATTTTTTCAATCGCATTTTCAAAAATATTGTCACTCTTTGGAAGATAAAATTGGAAAAGTTTATTGGTCTGTAGATAATAGTTTGCAAGTGGTTTCTAGACTAAATTCTGCGGTAAAAACGTATAAATTATTTTCAGCTGATTTTAGTACGCTTTATACCAGCTTACCTCACGAAATAGTTTTAAATAATATGTCTAGTCTTGTAGATCTCTTGTTTAAAAACTCCGGTAAACGATATTTAACAATAGGTTATAGCAAATGCTTCTATTCAGACGAACGCAAAAGTGATAAATCATATGACAGTAATCAAATTAAACAACTAATTAATTTTATTATAAAAAATTCATATGTAGTTTTTGCAGGTAAAACATTTTTACAAGTCACCGGTATTCCACAAGGTGGAAATGCTTCACCACAACTTGCTAATCTTACGTTGTCGTTTATTGAGTTTAATTTTCTTAAATCTAATCCAGTAATTCAAAGTGTTTTAGCTATGACCACTAGATATATAGATGATGTTTTTAGTGCTTTTACTTCAAATAATAATTATAACATGTTGGATGTTTTTAAAGATATATATCCGTATCAATTACCCTTATCAGAAACCACTGTTAACAATTTTACATGTAATTATTTAGATTTAGATATAAAACTTATTGATAATAATGTTAAAATCGCTGTTTATAACAAAACAGAAGATTTTAGTTTCAAAGTAATTAGATATATTCACAAAACCAGCAATGTTTCTAATGATCTCGGGCTTAGTGTGTTTTACACCCAACTCATAAGATTTGGTAGAATATGCTCTAATACAAAAGATTTTGGTCTTCGAGTTAAATCCTTATATTCTGAATTTATAGAGTTAGAGTACGGTTCTATAGAATTAAATAAAAAATTTTTAACTTTTAGTAAAAAATATAGACCACTTATTGTTAAATTTGATCTAGTAAATCGTAAAAATTGTGATAAATTTATTAAAAAATTTTTAACTAAAGATTAACTATATATTAATGCTGGGTCAACATAACTTTGATAGACATACAAAAAGATTAATATGTAAAATAAGTGTATAATATGGTTTTTAAACACTTTGTGGTTTTAAAAAATGTTTGTGTTTATACATTTTTAATTTTTTTTGTTTTTTTTTGTTTTGTTTAGTGGTTTTTTAAGCCATAAATCATTACTTCACTTGGTTTTCCAAGTGATGCTTATGCTTCCCGTTCTTGGTTTCGGTCAAAGAACGGTGCTCTTAGTGTTGCTCGGTTCGCCGAGTGACACTACTCCCGTTTCTGGTTCTGCCAGTTAACGGTGCATTTTTATTTTTTGTGAACGCAAATTGGATCTTTTAATGATGGAATTGTTTTGTTACTTGTTTGTATTATAAGTTCTTTAAAATTTATATTTTGTATTATAAAAGCTTCTAGATGTCTCGTTGTGCAACAGAAAATTTTTTGTTATTAACATAAGATTAATTGCGGCCTTTTGTTAAGTAAGGTTACAATACCATTTATTGATCACCCGATGTATGTTAATACTACACCTGTGTAGCGCATGAAACACGCGTGTAAGGTTTTCGAGGTTTTTTATTTATTTTTTCGCGTTCGCATGTTCTTTGTTGTTGTTTTTTAACTTAATAATTATTTTTCTTTTTGTATTTACTTGATAAGTTTTGGTATGTATAAGGACGTATTTTATTTTGCATACTGATGAGCTCAAAAATAAGATAGGTCATTAAATATTTTTTATTCAAAATTTTTTTTTGTTTTATGTTTACTCAGTTAGTTATTTTTTTTCTTAATTTTTACTTTTATTTGCCTTCGCAGGAAGGGACACTTTGGCATAAAGCTTAATAATAAAAAGTGTCTATGCTTGGAGCGAAACACTTTTTATGCTTTTTTAGACAAAAAACTTTATTAATTTACCAAGCATTATTTTGATTCCAAATTGATTATTTTCATAAACATTAGGGGCATGCAAAAATTTGTTATTTTTCTATTTGGTTAATTTTAAAATTTTTTTACAAGCCTTTGTGGCATGTTTGTTTTTTTTGTTTTCAACCCTTTTTTCATTATATGTTTGCTGTTTTCTATTGTATACACTGTGACTTATTTTTTGAAAACAAGATAGTATTTTGTTTTCAACTTCAGTCAGAGCAGTAAAGATTTTACGTAAAATATGACTCGTTTTGTTACAGAACAAAGTCGAGAAAAAAGAACGCTCATAATGCAGAAAAAATAATACGTGTTTAACCATGTTTGCTGCCTAATGCCCTCGCTGCCTGCTCCTTTTGATAAACGCATATGGACAGTTTGTAAACGCATATGGACAGTTTGTAGAAACATATTCTATACAGATGTGTCAATTTCTACCACGGCGTCTTCCAGCTCTTGGTAAAACCGCTGGATCTCTTTTGGAACGGCAGCTTCAATAATTCCGATGGGTATTAGCCAAGGCAAATTCATTTCAAAGTTAAGAATTGACGTCACTTTTGTCTCTTCCGATCCGCTAAAATTGCGCAATATTTTAAATATTTCTTCGAGGTTGTGGCTCAGTGGCAGAACGTACGTCTTGCTTACTGAAAGTTCTTAGATCAAGTCCCAATTAAGACACGCTACATCGTAATATTGATTTTTTTTAATACTGTTATATGCAGTATTTTATTGTGAAGTTAAGTTTAATGCCGAGTAACATCGGCTTTGCGTATTCTGCTCCATGCGAAATAAATAATAATTAAAAAAATTGTTTTACCTATGGTGCCTAGACTTTCTGCTACCCGTTCATTATATTCTGTTAATATTTCTGCCCTACTCTTTTCAATAAAAAAATTTTTAACATCAAGCAATACTAACTTGTTAATCAAGAAACATCTAGGTTGCGCGCTTTAAAACATATTCATAAATTTCTATTGTGACAATAAAAAGCAATATGTTTAGATAAAACAATAATTTCAATAGCTTAAAAATTTAATATGAACGTTGAGCATATAAGTCCGATTCTTTTATTCTGTAAAACTTAATGAAAATTTGTCTTTTGTTAAAAAAAAATCATTCCTATAGCAGCTACATATTTATAAAACACATGAAAAAAGTCCCATTATCTGCTTTACAATGCGTGATTACAAAAACAAAATGTTAAAACATTTAATTTACCTAATTTGCTCCAAAGAAAATACACATGGAAAAAACTCGCCTCGAACAGAATGTTTGAGCACTGGTTTCAAATGATGGTCGACACTTCCAACTAAATTTTTTAAAATTCAAACCCAGGATAATAGACTCACGGTGCAGTGGGGCTAAATTGCCCTGTGGCGCTTCTGCACAACCAAAAATTCATGTGTCACTTATGAGTTTAAAATGACCATTTGAGTCACAAGTGCATACTGTAAAGCTTGGTTCATACTTATGACAAAATGTCCCTTGGACAAAGCCCAAAGGACAAACGTCTTTTGGACTTTGTCCAAAGGACAAATACAGCGTAAAAACGTCCTTTGGACTTTGTCCAAAGGACAAAATTCAAAAGAAAATGTGTTTATACTTTTTGTCCTTTGGACTTTTCCCTTTGGATTTTGTCCTTTGAACTTTGTCCGAAGGACAAATTTTAAGTAGCATTCGTACTTCGTCCAAAGAAAAAAGCCCAAAGGACGTTTTGGCTTGTCCAAAGGACGTTTTGGCTTGCCCAAAAAGACGTTTTGGCTTGTCCAAAGGACATTTTGGCTTGTCCAAAGGACGTTTTGGCTTCCAAAGGACGTTTTGGCTTGTCCAAAGAACGTTTTGTCATAAGTATAAACCAGCCTTTAGGATTTTAAAATGAGGCAGTGTCATTGTAATGCGTGTTTGAAAGCCGCTTAACAATACTTTTTTTCTTTGAATTGTTATTGTCACAGAATAACACTGAAACAATGTCATAAAATTTTTCGGTCATGCAGCTGTGATATAAAAATTGAAAAACAGCATAATAAGTGACACATTTTTGTAAATAATAAATTTTTATTAACTACCTTTTTCAAAAAAGTTCCTTAGTTCTTTTAGCCGTACTCTATTAGGCTTTATTCTATCTGTTCTGAGACTTTTCTGGGGCATTGTAGGCTATACAGCCCTGGGTCTTTCCCAGGCACTTTGGTCAATATATCATGTCACATATTTTATGTTTTATTCACATGATAAAGATTTTGTATACGCTATCGTTTAATTTACACGAGTATTAGGTGCGCGGTGCTGATTGATCGTTCGTTATGATAAATAGTACGTTTAATATATTTACGCTGTTTTCTAACCAAAGAATAAAAGCGAGTCAGCAGTTACGAACGCACTTTGCAAATCTCAATTTTACTTCGGTGAGATTTAGGGTTTTCGCTTTTATGAAATGCCACGTTAGAAATTTTAAGACCCGTAAATGACGGATACTGTTCGTGAAATTTATTAATCTGTATTTATTAATCTGCGCCTAAAAGTCCTTTTCCGCGGGCACGGTTTTTTGAAAATGATATTTTTTTTGAAATTGAGCGGTCGCCGCATTAGTTCTTTTTTTACGTCTTTTATATCCGCTAGTGGTTTGATCAAGCTTTGAGTCCAAAGGGTTTGCGGTCGTTTTTAAATGTCCATTTAGCCTTCTGCCGCCTCCAGCTTTGCGGTTGGGCAAAGTAGGAACATTAAGCGAGCAATCGGAAAGAAATTCTGAATCCGTTTCCTCGATGGGACCAAAACGACTAATTTGTGAGTCGCTATCTGAGATTTCCGACTCGTTACTACGGTTTTTTGCTGAATTAAGGTAAGCAGCTTTGGATTTTCCTGATTTTTCCAAATAGCTAACGTAATGGCTCATTTTGAGTAAGATCAAATATTAAGGTTACGTCAAATTTTAAAGATTCCAAATGAAGTATAATAAACTTTTTTAATTTCTAAAAAAAACTTAATTCTGAAAATTTTCACAAGACACTTGGTGAATATTTTAATCGATCCGAGACCAAACTCTCGGATCCGCCTAGGACCTTCAAAAATGTCACCGGAATGACTGTGCTAAAGATTACAGTAACCGAAGTTACAGTAACTTCTCCGCTTCACTGCGAAGTGAGCGCGGGATTTTTGATTCAAGAGTTAGAAACTAGTTCTCACAAAAGCAGGAACCTCTACACACCAAGTGTAGGGCGAGTTTCGGACGTTGGTGGGTTAGCTGCTGCAGTGCTGGAGAAGGCGACCGGATATAAAAAGAAGAGTTTATTAACTGAATAAGAATCACAAAATCGCACCTTTTATTTCGGCGGATTTTACAAAAACCAATAAGGAATTAATAAATAAAAATGCTAAATAAGCCAAACGGCGACAAAACTTACAATAAATATTTGTTATTGTCGGGCTGCTTGTTTCCAAATAGCATATGTATAAAAATTCCCGAGCGGCGACTAGTCCAAGCAACTGACTACGCTGTGTGTGGTGAACAACCAGACGGTTCTAAAATAAAGATGCGTTTTATTACAAAAAAATAAATTTAATAATAACCGTTTTGTAGTTTTATTAAAACATCAGGGGTAGTTATATTTGAATTCAAAGAACCACTGCGAATATTTTGTTTTTTACAACCAGGCGTTATTGTGAGTTTCTTGTTTGTATGTGTATGTTATATGTTTGTGTATAATGTCTGTGCGCGTATGTATATGTGTGTTTTATTTGTTTATTTGTTTGCTATTTTTTTCTTTAATTTTTTTTATTTTGTATTATAAAATTTTGTCAAAACTTATTTAAAAAACCAGATTTAATTTTCATGTCCCTTTACTGCGGAAAACAGAATCAAGTAGTTCCTAGAACTCATTAATTGTCTCTTCAATTAACACTGCTCAGACTTGATGATATTTTATAACACACTAATACAGTGGTTACTTTTTTTATTTTGTGGGAAAAATAAATTACAATACTTAATATTTTTTTACCCTCCGAAAAGCATAATACATCTGTTAGGAAGAAATTTTTCAAATGCCATAAAAAAGTATCATTATTTTGTTAATACAATAAATAAAAAGTTTTAGTTTTGAGTGGAAAAATAAGATTACTATTAAAAATATAATTTTTTAAAATAACAAAATAAATATATGTAAATCTAAATTTTATCAAAAAAATTCAAGTTATTTATAATTTTGATATTTTTTAGTAAAACAGCTTCCTATTTTTCAGTCCACAAAAATAATTTTAATATATTTTAATTATTATAACAGATACGTACAGCAAGGTTATTATGAAATCACTACGATCAAAGCAAAGAAAAGGGGCCAATGCACACCCGCGTCCTCGTCGCGGTCGGTCTTCGGACCCACTCTCTTTACCTACCTATGGAGAGTGCCGGGTGTTTGGTTTGCTGGGTTACTAGCTTACTGAACAGCTAAGAGGTGTGCGAGGGGAAGAGTATTTGGGCTATTAAAATATATAAGTAATTTTAAATGGATTTGGATCTGGATACAATCTTAATCTGCAATGCAATCTGAACAAGTCTGGCATATCAGGTGAGCTTCTAAACTTATTTTAAAAAAATCTTTGGCCTAAGTGTTAATATTTAAATAAAATAATTATCTATTATCAGTTATCAGTATAATTATATATATTTAGGCTTCGGCATGGCGCATTATTTTACTTAATATAATAATAATAATATTTCCAATAACTATTCTTATGTATCCATAATTGCATAAAATGTTAATATTATTTATTTAGGATAACAAAGAAAAGTAAGTTATATTAAATAATATCACTTAGTACATTAACAGTAATATTTCTAATAATTATTCTTACATATACACAATAGCATAAAATGAAATGTTAATATTATTTATTTAGGGTAATAAGGAAAAGTAAGTTTTATTCTAATATTAATTTGCTAACTATGTATGTTATAACAGCTATATAAATAATCATATTATAAATATATACATTGATATTTAATATTTTTATTATATTTAAAAACTTATTATAATGCTAAATTTTTAAATATTAATAGGCAATTATATAATTTTATATTTTTATATATATATATATAATAAGGTAGTGGCTCATAACAGTAAGTGTAAGCTTTATATCTATTTATGTATGCTAATGGGTTAAATATTATAGTAGTATTAAAGTGTAATAATCATAAGTATATTAACTTATTTTTTTTAAAAAATTTATTCACTATTTACTTAATAATATTATATATTTTCACTTAGTATAACAACAGTAAAATTTTTATTAACTAATCTTATGTATCGGCAATTGCAAAAATAAAATGTTAATACTATCTATTTAGGGTTGTAAGGATTACCTAACATATTATAATAAATATATATTATATATATATATATGTAGTGTGGTTTTTTGTTAGTTTTTTAGTTTTGTAATGCTAGGTTCTAATTTATAAAATACTCTTCCCTTAAATCTTTTTTAGAAGGTTGATTTATAGTTATATTATGCAGTACTGGCCCAATAATGGTGGTGAGTTCTATTATGGTACAAGATAATATAAACGGCGACACTGTACATCTAATGTATCAAGTGATCCGAATCATAAGAAAACAAACAAACAAACAAACAAGCAAAGAAAACGCTTACATCGTCTATTTTTTCCACTACTGATGTTTCAACTAAATTTGTGTCCCATTTAACCCTGTATGGTTTGGAAGGATTGAGCAAATCGACAATTTTCTGCGCATTTCCTTTTAGAACTGCTTCGGTTTTAAAAGTGTGGCCTCTTCTTTCCTGCTCTGAAACACATTTGTAGGTTGAACATGTCTCCTAAAATAATAACCAGATTTATTGAAAAATTTTTTTGTTATTTTTAGAAAGCAACATACATAATCTGAATCAATGCTTCAAGTTAAAAAAAAGATTTAATCTGTTTAATAAGTTCACTAATAAATAACATTTCTAATAGCGAAATTGCGCTTTCTGTAATTAAAAGTACTGATCAGTACAGTTTGTGGACTAAAGTCAAATACTCCAAGAGTAAATTTCCCGAAGGAAATAAAGTACTAATAATTTTCTTTTAAATTTCACGTAACTAGTACAAAAACGCTTATCCATAATTGGTTAGAAACCAGGTCTTTAATATTCACCATCCCTTCATTTATGTTTTTACTCTTGTGCAGAACCGTGGAGCTGTCTCTAAAATTACTCTGAGAGCGTCGAGCAAACACCAAATTCATTTTCCTCATAATCTATAGAAACAAACGTAAAACTAAATTAAACACTATATTTACCACTCTGTATAATTTGGATAATTTTTCAATAAACTTACACAAAAATATTATTTCATTTACTCACAGTGCAATAGCAAGCGTATTTATTTATAAATATTTCCTGGAATTTTTTTTATTTTAAGTAATATATTGGTTGGGTTTGGTTTCCCGTGCACCCAGTTGTCGAATAAACGACTAACTGTCTGAATATAACGTAAAATTTATTATGCGAGTGTATTAAATTGTAATATGTAATGTTAATAGAGGAACATGGTTTTCCACATGAAATAACACCGTCTCACTTATAAATTCTTCCCATTAAAGCATTTCTAAGTGGATTAATTCCAAAAACTGTACGTTCATATAAACGAGAAACGAACCTTGAAACACAATACATGATTTGCTGAGAATTTAATTTACTTCAGTTACTATGGTTGAAAGATATCTGGCAGACCTCGTAAGTATAGAATCTGCTACTTTTCAGTCCCGCTTCGTTTGAGTACCGGAAAAAAAATCACCGCGAGCTTCGTTTCAGTCCCGCTTCGTTTTAGTCCCGCTTCGTTTTAGTTCCGCTTTGTTTTAGTCCCGCTTCGTTTGAGTCCCGCTTCGTTTTAGTCCTGGCGGAAAATACATTCATCAACTTGTATCATTTTCCTGCGTGGAGTCTTTTTGTGCAAAATATTTGCATAATTAAAAAAAAATCGATTTACTCGCCTAAAGTTCAGCAGGCACAGCTTACTGTTGTTTTTGTTTTCTTAAAGGATTTACAAATTTAAGAAAAAACTTTTAAAAAATGGTATTAAAATTATAAACTAAAATTATTGCAAGAGAATGGGCATTTTAAATACAAAATTATGTAGTTAATACTAAATGAATTTTGATAAAACTTTGCATAAAACCACCTTAGGTAGCGAAAACCTTATTTTTTTAATTTTGTTTTATTTCGAACAGTTATAAATTAATAGGACATTTCTTAAAAAAAATTCGACTGCGGTGTAGTTTTTTATTTCGTCTATGAATTGTTCTATAAGCAATCAAAGGTTTCGAATTATAAAAACCAATATTTTAAAATAAGTTAAATAACTATTTAGTTTGTCTAAACTTATATTTGGTTCAAACGGAAGAAACAAGAATTGTGTTAAGCAATGGGAGAGTAATTTTTTTAAATGTCCACAAAAATGTCTTTTTAGAGAGTGATTTTTGAAAGTGTTTTTTTTTCGGAAGTAGTTTTTTTCCGGAGAGTGGTTTTTTAAATGTCCAGTGTAGCCGTTTTTTGAAAAAATATGCCTATTTGTTTATTACTGGTTGATTTTGAACAAAATTTTAAATTTAAGCTTTTGGCTTTGTCTTAGATTGACTAGAATACCCGTATTTTAAAATTAATCAAAATATTTAGTAATTCAGTAGTTCCAAAGCACATTGTAGTTTAAAATCATGCGAAATTTTGAATGAATTATTTACCACCAAAACAAGAAATTTTATATGCACAAAAACTAGAAATTTCAAATTTTACCACAAATACAGAAAAGGTGAATTTTAATTTTTAAGATTTCTTACAAACATTTAATTGTAAAACAAAATTTTGGGTAAAACGTATACAAACAAATTAGTGACATAAAAGCAAATTAAATTAAAAAAAATATTTTATTAACGTTTTTATGTTTTATATTATAGTTTCTGAATTTATTGTTTTCTTTTGTGTATTTGGATGCGATAATAATAAAAATGTTGCAGATATAAAATAAAGGAATTTCCTAATATTAATATAAAACTTTCCGAAAAAATAAAATATAAAAGTATTTCCGAATTTATTGTTTGGTTTTTAAAGGAGTAATACCACAAATCAAATTCCTGTAACGCCCGGATCATACAATTCTTTTGTTACTGAACCGATATAATTAAAATTTATAAATGTTCTTGAATTGTTCTGGAGAGACCAAAATATTTAATTTGAGGTAGATTAAGATTAAAAGAGTAGTTTTGTATTAAAAGAGTAGTCCATTCAGGGCATTATAGAAATTTGGTTTGCGACAGTCCTCATTTAATTACAATAAACTAAACGGGCAAAAAAACTAAAAATAGTTTTGACGTCTAGATTAAGATTAAGGTTTTGTATTAAAAAAGTAGTCCATTCAGGCCGTTATACAAATTTGATTTGTGACAATGTTCCTTTAATTACAGTAAACTAAACGGATTAAAAAACTAAAAATAGTTTAAATAAATAAAAAAATCCTAAAATTTTTAAATCAATGCAAAATGAATCAAATAAGCTTAGAAAATTGTAGTACAAAGATCTTTGTATAAAACCAAATATTGCGACAAAATGACTTTTTATCAAGACTGAAATGAAGCTTTTTTCCGGGACTGAAACGAAGCAGCGTAGCAGGAACTAGTTTATGAACGCATTTTTCGCCAGGACTAAAGCGAAGCGGGACTCAAACGAAGCGGTACTAAAACGAAACGGGATTAAAACAAAGCGGGACTGAAACGAAGCGGGACTAAAACGAAGTATGACTGAGACGAAGCTCGCGGTAATTTTTTTCCGGGACTCGAACGAAGCGGGACTAAAACGAAGCGGACCACGTAAGTATGTATAGGGACATAAGCGGACCAATGAAAATTGTGCGATTATTTAGTTTTTTAACGAATTGGAATGCAAACTTTTTTTAATTCCCGCCTTTTACAAAATACACAAAAATTAGTCAGCCAACTTTGGTCTTTAAAAAATTTACTTTTTTATCAAAATTGAGTAATTTGATAAACGATTTTTAAAATAGGGTATTTATTTAATTTTGCTTAAAATTTTACATTAATTTATTCTTAATTAGTTGATTCAATACAAATCATCGAGGTCAGCTAGGCTTGATTTGCCTATAACTTAATAATTTATTGGCTCAACATGGGTAAATTTTTAAAAACAGAAAAACAACAATGACGTAAATTAAAATGTGCTTGTTTAAACTGCACTTTATTTGATAATTAAAAAGTAATTAAAAACATAAGAAAACAACAAAAATACTCAATAGTATCACTTACCGATTCTTTGCACAGCTCCCATACGACTTCTTCGTCTTTAAGAAAATGGTCGACTGCATCTTTAATTCTGGATGATTCTTTGAAAAAATCAAAATCTTTATCGCCGTATTCAGTGGTATGATCCGTTTCTTTTGCCATATTTTCACCATTATTATCACCCGCCATAGGTAAAACAAGCAGTTAACACCGGTTCGGGGTAAAAGTCGTATTCCGGTAAGAAAACTTATCTTCGATAAACCCTTTGTGATTGTTATCGCGGCTCAGACGCGGCTTATGTATCGCGTCTAACGTCTCAGTGTAAAAAGAAGACCCGCCAGGTGCATGTGTGTATAAATTTTAGCATGAATTTTCACTGAAGCACTAGTTTTTTTGCGTTTCAGACGCGCTTTTTTGCCCTAAAAATTTAGCAATAAGTTAAAACGGCTTTTTAGCCCATTTTTTATTTTTTTTTTGCTTTTATGGGGCTAAGTTTTTATTTACAAATTTGATTTAATCCTAAAAGATTTTTACCGGTAAATACCTTTCTCATTAACTAAGAAGTCACCTATCTCTTGCTTTCAAAAACACCTTTTTTTACAAATACAACGTGAATTACAATTCAGTTTACGTGGGGAAATAAAATAATTTCGGACATGTTTTTTAATTTATATGGGGTAAATATAATTTAGGGTAAATATAATTTTGCAAGTCTTTTTAAATTTTCTGGAGCCGCATTCATAGGACCCAGTAATTTATAGATCAAAAAAATTAATCCCGGTTGCTTATCGATTCCGTATGAAAAATGTCGATATATTAAATTTTTTTCAAAACTCCCTGAGAAAAAACTTATATGGTGTTCTTAATGTCTCCTACTACGGGTGTGCATTGCCGGGAAATTTCATTTTAGCCGCGCCTTAGCTTTAGTACTAAAGGTTCAAAAATTGTTTAGCCTTAGCTTTAGTACTAAGCCCCAAAAAAGGCTTAGTACTAAAGCACTTTAGCCTTAGCTTTTGCCAAACTGACAAACATGGAAATGTTCCTAAATTTTAAAAATTATCCCTTTTTTAAGGTAATTCTTACGATTGCATTGTTAAGTTTACAGTAAAAACTCAACACTAAAGACGTTTTTAACGTTTATTGCATCAGGTTTTAGTTTTATATTTTAAAAATATTATTTTTAGGGTCAATTTTACAGTTTTAAAGTTGTTCTTGTAACTGCATTCCAGTTTCAACTTTAAATGTTTATCAAAGGTATATCAAAAATGGTTAACTATCAAGAATAATTTTTTTGAAATGAATTTCTAAAGCAACAAAACATTCAACCATCATTTTTTATTAAAAAAAACGCTTACTGCATAATAAACCTTACAAAATGCCCATATGAAATACTAAAAATAAGATTATTTTGATATTAAGCACTTAGAAACTGAAAAAATACTTCAAAAAAGCAAAAAATCAGTGTTTTCTAATGCTTAAACAAAAATAAGAAACACAAAAAAATACAACCCCATGTTCATAGCACCTTGAAACCAAAATTCGTTTTAATCGCTTAAATTAGCATTATTGTTTAAAATATTTACTCATGTTTCTTTTAAAGTAAAAATATTCAACTTTTTATAAGCATAGTTTTTTTGGCAGCTAAGAGTGAGGGAAAGGGTTGCGGTGGTTGGTTACCGGGGGTAAATTGCATCTTGAATTCTAGGAAGGATGTATAAAAAATTTTGAAATCTAGAAGAGGGGCAGGGTGTGTCTTGTTATTTTCAAAACAAAATACTTTAGGTGTCAGATTTTAAATTCTGGAGGAAAGCCAGGTTAAAAAAAGAAAACTTTTCTGAGGAGAACTCGATTTTTGTCCAGGAGGGGGGTTCAAAATTCTGAGGTTAAAAAACGCCATCCTACCTCTCCACTTCATGGAGAGAAATCTCATTAAAAATCGTATTTTTGATTGGTGAACACTTTTTTGGTTTTTTGGTCATTTTTTTGGTCAATCATTTTTAGGTGATTTTTCATTATCCTGGCAAAAGCTAACGTTTTGCCAGGCCCATACCTTTTGCCGAGCTTTTGCCAGCTAATTTCAGTTTTGCCGCGCCTTAGCCTTAGTACTAAGCCCAAAAAACCCTTTAGTACTAAAGCACTTTAGCTTTAGCTTTAGTACTAATGACACCCGTATCTCCTACTAACCCTTTAATACTGTAAGAGAGGGTATAAAAGCGTTCTTACCAGGTTATCAAGACTATTCCACTGGACAATACTTTTAAAAATAAAACGAAATCATTTGGAACAGATTCTTGAAGCACAAGTAATAAAACTAAAATTTTTCTTTTTGCTCGACTCCAAAAATGTTTATTAGTTAGTTAACACAACCGAGGAGGCCTGTTCTTGACACGAAAGTCTATTTTGGCTTGAAATACATTTCCAGGTTGCGCCCTAAATAGTAATTAGATTACATTTTGTTCAAAACAAATATTGGTTACTAAATAGTTATGCTTTACGTTTTTTTAAATTTCTTGTTAAAACCTTTACTTGTTGTTGAAATCTTGAAAACTTAATTTTCAGTTAGGGTTTATTTTAATTGAAATTTAAGCATTGAATGAATAAAAGGGAAAGTGGTAAAAATAATAACCAGGAATGACGTAAGACGTGGCATTTTTATTTTATATTGAATTGGGGTTGAATTTAGCTAAAAAAATTAGTGTATTTTGAACAGCTTCTGGAGATCTAAAATTGAGTTTCGAAAATTTGTTTCCATGTTTTAAAAAAAAACAAAATTTAAAAATGAGATTGAAACAAAAAACTATACTTGCAGTTGCAATAAATTAGAAACTTGATTATTAATTTAACCGCACCTCACTTCTTTTTTTCTAGAGCAGTTTTTGGATACTTTTGGGACAGATTAGCTGTCATACTATGAAATACATCGTAGAATCGACGAAAAATAATTTTAAGACAATCTATACTGTCTTATTTTTAATGTTTCTTTTTTATTTCTTGAAAAACTCAGAAACTAAAAAAATCATTTGTATGCATTTATTTTAATTACATTGTATAGGCAAATAAAATCTTGCTGACCTCGATAATTACAATATTGAATCGACTATTTAACAACAAAACCATTTAAAATTTTTAACAAAAGCGTGTTAATACTAAAGATCAAAACCCATATTTTAATAATTATTTATGAAATTACTTAATTTGTAACCCAAATGCAAATTTTTAAGGGCTAAATTTGATTAATTTGTTTATATTTTGTAAAAAGGTGGAATTAAAATAATTCTGCGTTCTTATTTGTTTTTTTAAAAACGTCATAACCACACAATTTTAATTGGTCCGCTCATGCATACTAATTTACGAGGACAGTCAGATATAATTCAACCATAAGTGCCAAATTCATTCATAAATTTTAAATCATTTAAAAATGTATTTAAGTATAATAAAAAACATAGTATAATAAAAAACATATAAATTAGAAATATCGTCCTACCTAAAAAAATTTTTGAGAAGAAAACAAACGAAAAGTAATAAAAGCTATGCAAATGAAAAGTAGCATAAGAAAATTTTAGGGAAAGTTTCCTGCCACGAAATAGAAATGCGTCGAAAATTAAAGGATATCTGTATTTTTTAAGTTTTGCATTAATAAAAAACCATCAATTTCTAGCAATCCAGCGACTTTAGATTTAACTCAATGCTACAAAATGTTTTGTTTTCTGAATTCAAATTTTTATATGCAAAAACTTAGGTTACTGGAACGACACTCAAAATTTAAAAAATACTTGATATTGTTTTACTTTTGCCATTAAATGTGCAGTTTTTGACAAAAAATATACAAATCAAATGTATGCCAAATTTTCATTTCGTCATGGCCAACCTGACCAAATGTTTTGGCTATCTGCACTCAAAAAAATCTAGAGAGCAAACAAATTGGGATGGCTCCCTGCCACAAATTCTAAGGCGCACATTTTTAAAACAATTATTATTAAAATTAAAATATATTAAAACAAGTAGCAGTAATTTTATTATTTTACAATATTGAAATTTCAGCCTTGACTTTGAAATTGACAGAACGACATACAGCGGAAATCACTGTATTGCATTATCGCCGTTTGTTCTTGATTCTGTGTTAAAATGAGAATCAGTGCGACTGATTTTATATTTCATTCACATTGCAGCGCAAAGAGGATCACGCCACTATAGGATATACAAATGGAACACAATAACGCTTTAGTTCAAAGAAAATAAACACACGCAATTTCTAGCAAATATGTAGTGAGGCTATAATTTTACGTTTTGCAATAAAGCTATATATTCTTAATAGTAAAAAAACATT
Source organism: Microlaimidae sp. YZB2_3 (assembly GCA_030248175.1). Lineage (NCBI taxonomy): Eukaryota > Metazoa > Nematoda > Chromadorea > Desmodorida > Microlaimidae > Microlaimidae sp. YZB2_3. The sequence goes on from JASAMX010006720.1 coordinate 15,764, forward strand.
AAAAATGATAAACAAAACAAGAAAACACCCAAAAAATAGTCGGTATTGCGAACGGAAGTAATTAATGACGCAGCATTATTTTATTACTCCACAAAAACATATGTTTAGTTTTAAATCGAAAAAAAAATACTTAAAAACTATGAAACTAGGAATCAGCAAGGTTTCACAATAAACCAAAATAAATTTAAATAAAACTTTAATAGCAGTATATTATAGACACACGTCCAGCAAACACCATATAAAATCCTTGGCAAAACTAAAATTTTAGCAGATATGTAAGTCTTGAGTTGGGTTCAATTCTGACGCGAAAATTGGACTCGAACCAGACTTCCACTAAAAAAAACTGTTTACCAATGATAAAAGCATCAAAAGCATAGTGTTTTGATGCAATAATATAATTAATATAATAAATTTGGTTAAATCAAAAAATATTTGGTTAAATGTCTTAACACTATTAAATAATAATGCACTGGCTTTCTATAAAAATGCAGCTATTGTTTAACAAATTCATATTTTTTACTAAATTATATTGGTCTTTAATAATCTTCTGTAAATTTCGAAAAAGCCCTAAATCCATATAAGCAACAAGAAAAACCTAATACAATTCGAAAAGCTATTAATTTATAAAAAAGAATTCAATTTATTTCATTCTTTTATTCCAGAGTTCTGTGACGTGAAATAAATTAGCAACACGAGTACATACTGATGTCGCTCGTGCCTAAAAGTTTTATTTAATGTTCAGAAATTATGTTTAAAACTCTCAATTAGTTTTTTTGTTTTTATATAAGATTTAAACTCTGTTTAGGGCATAAAGACAAAAAAAAATTTATTTAAAAAATAAACTGAGTATAACTATGTAAATATAAATATAATGAATCAAACATATCCCGCAAACTATTTATTTCAAACCAAAGCTATCATGTTCGTCATCTTTTGTAAACATAAACGTTTTTATCATTAGTTTAATTCGTTTTATCGATTTTAAGTTTGAAAAGCAACTGGATGCATAAGAGATATATAAAACCTAGCTATGTTTATGTTTATTTTATTACATACATCTTGGTGTTTTAATACTATAAAAAGAAACATTATACATATATTTTAACCGTAAACTTTCGTCACACTTCGTTATATACGTACGAAAGTAGGACAATAGCACAATCGTTGGAGATTTTGTAATTATAGTTTATTTTTTAATGTGTAAGCTAAAAAAAAGCCTATTGTATTAGTATTTTTATGTTTTTTTTTCGATTTTTTAACTAGCGTTTTATGCAGTTTTGGACTGTCATTTAGAGAAGGTTTTAAAAACATTTATATTTTGTCTAATCGAATGTCTAACTTCTTTAAATTTTGAAAAAATTAATAATGTATTACGAACAATAAATACAACAATGTGTATTCTTAATAATTGTAAATAACCGATTTGTAACGTAAATATCTATTAGTTAAAGGTTGGGTTGAACTTAATAGCTCCTCCAGCTTGAAATCTCAATGACTTTTTTCATTAAAAACATTAATTAGGTAGGAGATAAATATGAAACAAAAGAAAACCAAAAAAAATGTTTGTATAAAAAACATATACTGGTGAAAGATTTCAGATTTTGCCAATCGAGGAATAAACTTTTGTTACATATAAAAACACAAATAATTCTTATTATAATTACAATGGAGAGCAAATATTATCAATAGAATAAAATAAACAAAAATAAAGACATGATATAAAAACATGCATAAAGATGTGCAATATTCATAAACAATGGTATTTTTTTTACATGAATTAAAATTAAAATCGTGGAAACATTCTCAATAGATATTTTATGTCAACCGTTTTCTGTGATTCTTAACGTAAAGCATCAGAAGACGATAAGCACGATGTAAATACGTCAAACTCATAAATATTAAATCAAAGCCAAAAGTAAATAATTCTAACGTTAGTAAATCCGCCACTGCTTTTGCGCGTAATTTCTTTTTTTTTAATAAAAGTCTTCTTTTCGCGATGATGCTGTTGTTTGAGCCCGTTTCCAAAGGTCAAAAGGTCAATAAGCACTACAACTTTTAGCAGAAAGCAAGATTGAGTTGAAAGTAACATATTGTATTTTGTCATTTTGCATTTTATACTTAGTAATGCAAAATTAAGCTAATGCAATATAATAAATAGATTTCTGTCAGAGTCCAATTTCTGTGGATTATGATTATGTAACCAGTATATTTCACAAACAAACAGCAACCATGCTTTTTGGGAAATATTTTGCAGAGCTCAGGAATAAATATTTTTGACCGATTCTTTTTTCAAAACACTTACCACTATGATAATATGTGCATTACCATAAAAAAATCCTCGTCTTATAAGGGCTGGTTCATACTTATGACAAAACGTCCTTTGGACAAAGTCCAAAGGACTTTTGTCCTTTGGACTTTGCTCAAAAGACAAAATCCAAAGGGAAAACTCCAAAGGGAAAAGTCCAAAGGAAAAAGTCCAAAGGACAAAATCCAAAGGACAACGTATTTATACTTTTGTCCTTTAAACCTTTCCCTTTGAATTTTGTCCTTTGGACTTTGTCCAAAAGACAAATTCTAAGTAGCGTTCATACTTCGTCCAAAGGCAAAAGTCCAAAGGACGTTTTGGCTTTTATAAAATTGTCCTTTGGATTTTGTCCAAAGGACGTTTTGTCATAAGTATGAACCAGCCCTAAGTCTTAAAGAAAATTATAAAGTGCACATTCAAATAAATTCAAAGTTTAGGTAAGTACTTTTGAAACGCGGACCTAAAAATTAAATTTTAATTATTTTTTGAGAATTTTAAAAATTTTAAAAATAAAATTACTGTAAATATTTTGCAATAATTTACGGGCTCTTAAAAACAACATACTTGTGTTAAGCAATTTTAAATAGCAAAATATCATTTTACTTGTATTTTAACCAACAACACAATGGTGGTGTTAAACTTTTGTGTTTTTTCTTAAAGGTGTTTTTTAATTTCATTAATTTATACGGAAAAAATAGGAGCTATTTTAGCACATTGTTTAAAACTTTTGCTAATGTTTTGATTTTTAGGCTTTTTCTCAAGAAATCTTAAAGAACTTTTTTGTCTAAATGCCACTGATTGATATTTTAATAGTTTTATCCATATTTGTTTTCAATACAATCTAAAAAGGCAATAACGCCTTAAGGGTTAACAAAACTCTTAACTTGGGAGTTAAAACTTTATTAGCTTTTATTTGAAATAAATCCACACAAAAATGTTCATATATATTGTTTAAACCGATTAAAACAAAGTTTTCTCAAAAATTTCTTGAAAAACAAAATCCATAATTAAATCATTATCAAAAGTTTTAAACAACGCGCCTACATAGCACCTAGTCAACACCCATTTAGTGAACCGGTCCCTGGACGGACTTTACTTTAATGTCAAACTTTATGGTTGATATTTAGACTTCTTAGAACCGCTACAACATTTACAAGATTCAGCCGATCGGCCCAGTATTTAAATAGAAGTTCGTTCCGCGGGATATAGGAATTGGATAAGTGAATGATTACAGTTATCCTCAAATTTTGTTATTATAATTTATCTTCTAATTTTGCAATTATTGTCCAATATTCCCTTCTTCCTTCTAATATTAACATCATTGCTTCTAAGTTCTAACCTTTAATGTCCTTTTCCATATGTACTTTTTATTTGGTCTAAACCTCTAATCTCTATAGTTCAAACCTAACAATTTCTTATTGTATCCTAACTGTATGGTATCTATATTATGTGTAATGTTCTTATCTTTTTAGGTGATCAGCTGCTACTGCTGATGTTTGTTCCACTCATGTAATGGAACGCTGCAAGATTAGTTTAAAAATTTGTTGAGTTTCATCATATTTTATCTCTGCTTAAGCCAAACATCATTGGTGTTCAAGAAACATGGTTCAATACCAAACTTTTTTCCTTATTATTATTAATAACTTCCCATATGTATGCTTCAGTTTTGCAGTGGGTATCTTTATAGTGGGTTTCTTTCTTGTATCTGTATCACACTAACTGTAAAAAAATTTCTCTGCGTATTTTCAAATCTCAATCTGCACCTTACTTCTATTTTGTGTTTTCTAATATTACATGGTTCTTTTATTAATATTTTATAAATGTTCAATGTCAAATCACTGATAGTGTTAGTTAAATATAACAAGCAAGGCATGGCACTGTCAATTATGTAGCTGAACAGTATATAATATATCCTAAAGGTATGGCAGTAGCATTTCCATTCCATTCCAAAAGCACTTTATAAGAAACATTACAATATGCTTGAACCATTGCCATGGGATTACCCAACGTCGTTTTAACTACGATTAGAGAACGGATGCAAATCTTCTAACTCATTAATCGATATTCTTTGTTTGATACTGATCTGTCAGTTACACACATTGTTTCATTTTGATAGCGCAGCAAATCGCGCTACCTTTTTTGCTTAGGTTTTTATTAACGATTTATTGACAGGATAAAATAATCAAAAAATGTTTGACTAAACAATAAAAGCTGATGGCAATAATGAATGTCTTCACCTTATTAATATGTCCTTTTTTGTTTAACTTTGACAATGGTATTTAAGGCTACTTTAAACACTTATAACATTGTCTTAAATTTTTTTTTGAGAACAAAATAATTTTAACCAAATGATCGTTTGAAACTTCAAATAAAAAACAATTGAATAAATGAGATTAGAAAGCAAATTGTTTTTAATGAATAATAGAGTAGATTAAGCGCCATCATGAAAATGAAGCAAAATAAAATTATACTATTCTAATGCTTGCTCAATCGTAAATTGCTGTGAGTGTTCAATCTAAGGGACCTGGACAATTCGCTCCCTATAATTCGCTTTCGGGACAAATCGCTTCTGGAAGAATTCGTTCCCTGGACAATTCGCTCCCCGCCCAATTCGCTCCCGGCATTGTTTACAAACGCAATTTTTATTACACAATCTTTATTGGGAAGGATTTTTTCCTTGGACAATTCGCTCCCAAGACCTATCGCTCTATTTAAAATTCAATCGTTCCGTGGGAAGATGAATTTAAAAAAAGTATGTAGGTGGCTTGATTAACCCTCGTTTATTTCTTATAAGCGTAATTTTAAAAAAGATATTTTGTTTGGGACAAAATTTTTAATTAATTTTTATCACAATTTTTCGCTGGATACAATTCAATGACGATTTTTTTGAAAAAAAGGCATTTTTTTCAAAATTTTACATCAACAATTTGGTGAAAATAAGCTTGTTTTTTACAATTCGAATGTAAAAATATTATTATGGTGTCCGGAAGAAATACCTTCTGCAAAAAATCTTCAGAAAAAATCTACTTTTTAAAAAATTATTTGCCATTTTTTTAGACTTTTTTCAAGGTTTTTTTATGTTTTTTTAGTTTAATTTTAAGGTTTCGCTTAGGCTTAGAGAAAAATAAGTTTTCTTTTGTTATGAATTTAAAGGTATTTCTGCAGATATTTTTTTTATATTTTTATAATGGCAGCATTCATTTTATCTTTTTTTGGAATTAAAAATGAAAAATCTAACTCAAATTTAGAATTTAAACCAAATTTTAAATCGGAAATTCATTGTAACAAAGCAAATTGTCCCAAGAAAAGTAAGCTTTCAAGAAATTACGCTTATAAAAAACCTTGCGAACTAAAAAACAAAGAAATACAAACGCAAGAAAATGAGTTGTGCAGGGAGCGAACTGTCCATATACAGTGGCGTGCCCAGGATTTCATTTCGGGGGGGGGGGGCGGTCTGGGTGGGGGTAATTACTAACCTTGAAGGGGGGTCTGGGGGCGGCAGCCCCCCAGATATGGGGGGTTTGGGGGGCGAGAGCTCCCCAGCGGGGTCAAGGGGCAGAGCCCCTTGTCAGGGGGGTCCGGGGGGGCAGAATGCCCCCCGGGGGAGAAAATTTTTAATTTAAGGCGCTAAAATACAATAGAAATTTTAATTCCAGATGATACTTATTACAAATTTTAAGGTTTTTTATACCTATACATTTAAAACATGTGTTTAAACGTTAATAAAAGGATAATAGTGTTCATAGTAGTTTTATTAAACATGTATGCCTTAACTACTAAACGGAATAATCGATTTGAAATCAAAAAACTAAGATAAATTGTCAATTTAAACTACCCGCGTAGCGGGAAAATTTTGGTTTTTTGCCTTTAATATGCTTTTGGAAGGCATCAGGAAAGTTTCTGTATTAATATTAAAGAAAAAAATTTTTCTGTCCCAAAATTTAAAAAACGTAAGGGTCCCCCCTTACGAAAAAATCTGGCTTCGCCGGATTTCGGGGGAAGGGCGGCCGCCCCCCCCTGGGCACGCCACTGTCCATATAGGGAGCGAATCGGGCAGGGAGCGAATTGTCCAGGGAGCGAATCGTCCCGGGAGCGAATTGTAGGGAGCGAATTGTCCCCAATTCTCAATCTAAATACCTTCTGTTTAAAACTTGAGTCACTTAATTAATCGCAAAATAATTATGGGACTCATTGTACGTTTTAACATAAACTTAATGTTTTTTTATTACTATTACTATTGCAATATACTTGCAACAAAATAAAAATGTATGCAAAACATAATAGACCCACCTTATGTATGTATGCAGCTGAAGCTTAAGATTTTTCTAAGCAAGCCTAAACCATAACAAATACGACAATTGTAACAAAATCATAAACTTAAACCCTGAATATCTATAATTTTACCGCTTCAAGCATCTTTTGCTTCATGAACTCCTACAATTTTAACAAAATCATAAACTTAAACACTTGAATTTTTATAATGGCACCACTTCAAGCATCTTTTGCTCTATAAACTCCTTAGCATAAAAACATTTAGAAAAGTTGAAAATATTATAAGTGATTTAGAAATTACTATGCAATAAAATATTGTAGAAATGTAGAAAATTTTTTCGCTGTTTTTTTAATAAAAAAATATTATGTCAAAATGACTAAAATCTTAAAGCTATTTCTGTACTATTTAACAAAAAGTACATGATTATACAATTAATTTGTAATTATTTAAAATAAATAAATTACATATAAATAATTTTTTTAAATTGATTTATTATGGAAGTTGAATAAGTACCAAACCACTAAGGCCTTACTTGCGCGATTTGATGGTTATGCCCCGGTTGACTGGATTTACTTGACGGTGTAATAGAAAATTGGGGAAAGATTAACTAGAAACAAACGAAAAACTATTTTTATGATAGTCGTTTAGTGAATTACGTTAACTGTTTTTACAGCCTTCAATGGGCATTTGTAAAAAATGAAAAAAATATGTTAGCGTTTATTACAATCATGATGCTTGTAAATGATTACATCCGACCTCTATGTATTTTTTAACAATAACAAGCAGAAAAACTTGATTTTTTTTCATTGTAACAATCCAAAAAAATCAATTTATTTAATAGATATTTTTTAAAATTAGATTTTTGTTGTAATAAAAAAATATAATGTATGGTTTTGAATTCAATAATTTTAAATGAATTTTGTTTTTTTTTAATTATTAAAAGAAAATAAGTCTTTAATTTAAATTTTATTTATATAAAACATGACATGAAACATAAAAAATATACGCAGAACTTGGGCATTCACTAAACTTAGTGTAAATTAATTAAAAAAAGTGGGAGAAAGAGTAGGCGTAAAATATCAACATGTAGCAACTTGTTGTGACTCAGCCACTAAAAATCTATTCTGTTGCATAATCCTAATCGTCTTAGTTACCATTCTTATTATGATATTATCATGGGTGGCGCGGAAGCGCCACGGGGCGATTTTGCCCCGTGGCGCCGCGCCAACCATTATTAGAGAACGTGGGTAAATTTTGAAATTCAGAACCTTCTTCTTCTTCTTCTTCTTCTTATTATTATTATTATTATTCCAACGCTCCTACTGATTGTTCAAAAATAAACATGGGCTCATTAGAAAGAAGAAGGAATTACGCAACTTTCTTAGGAAGCACTTTTTTCATTTAGGTCCTTGTTATCGATTTATTGATCAAAATAAAAAATTTGAAAAAAGACAAATAAAAAATCCCAACCGCACAATAACAGCCTTTTGGCAACAATAAGGATTGTACAGAGCAGACAACCAACATCCCCTCATAGAAACCGCACAAAAAAAGCAGACGGGTTTTAATTGGTGGCCGAAACGGAACCAGTTCCCAGCGCCATCTGCTTCAACCGCGCGGAAAACGGCAAAAACAACAGAGTACTTTTTTTAATTCTTGCATTACTGATGACAAAATTAATTCAAAGTTTTATTTATTAAAAAATAATAATAAGCGTCGGTGGCGCGGGAGCGCCACGCGCCGGTAATTATTGGTGGTGCGGGGTGCCACACTGCAATTTAACCCACGGCACCGCGCCAACTATACTTGAAGAACGTGAGTAAATTTTGTAATTCATGTTCTTCATCTTCTTCTTATTATTATTATTTTTACTTTTAAACTATAATTGCAATCATTGGCGCACGGCATCGCGCCAACTATATTTAGAGAACGTAGATAAACTTTGCCTGGAGCGCAACTGCACCGCACTAACTATAATTAAACAACGTGGGTAAATTTTGTAATTTAAATTTATCTTCTTCTTCTTATTATTTTTTATTTAAAAAATTATATCTCGGCACCGGAATGATTATAAACATATGTCATTGCGCACTTAACTATAGTTTATTAGGCTATTTTTTAATTTAATTTAATTCAAAAAAAGTGGTAGACTAGCCTTGAAAAATGCTCTAAGAATAGAGCAGGAAAAGGGGCGATTTTTCCCTGGGCGTATGTTTAGACAAAAAAGATGTGGACTAGTCTGAGATGGAGATTATGTGGACTATAGAAAGTTTGCATTTGGTTTGACCAGCTGCTCACTAAATAAAAATTTCTACCATATGATAATGATTTGTTTATACATTGATCTAATCACACAGCACTGTTGCTTTTTTTTAGTTTGGTGAAATGTCAATTAAAAAAATCATACTCACAGCAATCTTTGACAAGCGCGAAATCGCCACTTTTTCAATTTGAAGGTTATATTTGTATGTGTAAGAAACAACTATAAATTTGAAAAAGTGGCGATTTCGCGCTTGTCAAAAATTGCTGTGAGTATGATTTTTTCAATTGACATTTCATCAAACTAAAAAAAAATTCAACAGTGCTGTGTGATTAGATCAATATATAAACAAATCATTATCATATGGTAGAAATTTTTATTTAGTGAGCAGCTGGTCAAACCAAATGCAAACTTTCTATAGTCCACATAATCACCATCTCAGACTAAAGCTAAAGTCTTCCAGGCTGAAATTAAGGGCTAACCGCTCTCCGCCAGGAAGAAATAAACAATAAACCCATGAGCGAGAAAAATCAAAAAAAAGTTTTCAGCGGTTATGTAACCAATTATTATTATTTAGTTGCGTCATGTGTTTCTCTGCACGTGATATTTTCTCAAAGAACGAGTGGTTTGGTTACTTTACCACTCACCTATTTTCACCCTCATAGAATTTATCTTTAGTCCACATCTTTTCTGTCTAAACATACGCCCGGGGAAAAATCGCCCCTTTTTCCTGCTATATTCTTAGAGCATTTCTCAAGGCTAGTAAGGAATTACAATATAAAGTAATTTCTGACTTAGAATTATTGTATTGGAATTACTAGCAAAGGCGTGAAAAAACCTGCATAAAAATATTTAAACTTCATGCAGAATATCACTAAACAACTCAGGTGTTATCTACGCTTGTAAGATAAAGTACATTTTCAAATTTATTTAATGGTAAATTTAGTTTATTTTGTTTTTTTTAACAATAAAATATTCACAGTCGTTACGGCAAAAGAAGTCACAAATCCAGTGAATACGTTGAATAACTGTGTTAAATACTGATGTTTTCCAAATCCTGGAGCCCCGGAGCTCCGCCCTAATTTTGTGCCGATTTGTTTTATAATTAAAAATTAACGTACTACATATTCTTAAAGAAAACCAATGGATTGAATAAAGTAACATGCTAATCCACTAAATAAGCTTTATCAGCTATAAAAATGACAGGTTATTGATTTTGCTAATTCCCTAATATCTTGCTCCGGAGCACCGGTCCGGAGCTTCGGATCTCCAGAAAACATCAGCGCAATAATTTATTATATTTATTCCGTCTGTAGTGTAGGGGAGAGAGGCAATTTTCAACTCCAGCCCGGTAATGGTACGACGTCTATCGTCGGCATCGTCAGGGCCGCGTCCTGGAGTCTTTTCACGAAATCCACGAATTCCGTCGGCATGTTGGCTTCGATCAGTTGCAACGGGACGAAAGCGGGGAGATTGGCGTCAACGTTGTACACAGTTGTTAAACTCGTCACGTTCGGATTTCTGTAAATAATAATAATAATGATTTAACCCTTTTTGATTATTAACGATTTAACCCTTTCTGATTATTAATATTTTTAACCCTTTCTGATTAGTGGTGCTTATAACCCTTTCTGATTATTAATGCGCGAAATGGTGTGTGTACGCGAAACGGTCGTAAGGAAACAACCTACCGGGTTAAATTTCGTTTTGTCTTTACTGTGAGTGACCGAAGATCTCCGACGGTTTCTTATTATGGTAGAGACCTAAATGGCCGAGTGGACCTATCATGTTTTAATTTATTGACAAAAATAAATCAATGAATCACAAATAGGCATGTTAAATTTAAAAAATAATTGTTCATTTATTGTTCAACCTTACATTATGTTTTCATTTTATAGACTAAAGATAAATTCTATCAGGGTGAAAGTCGATGAGTGGTAAACTCGTTTTTTGAGAAAATATCACGTGCAGAGAAACACATGACGCAACTAAATAATAATTGGTTACATAACCGCTGAAAACTTTTTTTAAATTTTCCCGCTCACGGGTTTATTGTTTATTTCTTAATGGCGGATAGCGGTTACGCCCTTAATTTCAGCCTGGAAGACTTTAGCTTTAATTCTGAATAAGCGCCCTTTATTGTACAAGATATAGTACAAAAAAATTTAAACAATCGTAGTTTTCTTTGTTTCTTTAGCTTAAACCTATGCTTTATAAAAGTTTCTCCACGATAATATGTTTTACTACGTTTAAGTGCTTACATATATCAGTTTGTGCAATATAAAGTTTGGTTTTTTGATTAAACATCACAATAGTTAGAAATCGTCACTAAAAAAGTTCTTCTGTGAACAATGGTGTCGAAATAGTAAAAATAAAATTGAAATTTGTGCTTTGAAACTAATTTTAAAACTACATAGAGTTTATTAATGTTCTGGTTGTAAAACTATTCAAAATTTAAAACTAATGTCATAAAAGTCCATTCCAAATTTTTAAGAATTTTTTGTATTTAAAACATTGAAAAAATGAAAATCAAGCGCGCAAGTGGCGCCGTACCTATGAAGCGGCAATATTTGCAAGCTTAAAATGAGCTAGTCGCTCGCTGTTTCTCAATTTTTCTCCTGCATAAGATTGTCTCTGGTTATGATTGTACTCTCTTCCTACACTAAAAAACCCTTATTCAGAAGTAGTCTATAATTACAATAAAAATTTTGTAATGCCCTAAATATTTTGCAAAGCAAACTAAGAAAAATAAACTAACTCTTGACTGGAAACGAAGCGGAAACCGCCCGGATGTACCGTGGCTCTAACTGCGTTCGAAGTTGCTTTAATGACTTTAGTGTTTATCCCAGTCACTAAATGAAAAAATTGTAAGTACGAAGCCCTTTAGGGCTGTACAGTTGTTGAATATTATTAAAATTATTGTATTGTTGCATAGCCATTAAAGACAAAAATAATTTCAAATTATTTATTCTACGTTTCAACCTAATCAAACACAGGCCTTCGTCAGGAAATCTAAAATTAAAACAATATTATGAATAAAAACACACTAAAACACGGGAAAGTAGATATAAATATATTAAATAATAACTTCAAAAAATGCAGATTATAATTTAAAATTTTGTAATAAAACCTTATATATATTAGGTATTAATATTGATTTTTTAAATATTCATAATACAGAAATTTGTAAATTGGTACCGAATATATATAAGGTTTTATTACAAAATTTTAAATTATCTCGTTTTTAGAAATTATTTTTTAATATATTTATATCTACTTTCCCGTGTTTTAGTGTGATTTTATTCATAATATTTTTTTCAAAATTTCAGATTTCCTGACGAAGGGCTGTGCTGTGTTTTATCAGGTTGAAACGTAGAATAAACAATTTCAAATTATTTCTGCCTTTAATCATCGCATGCAACAATACAATAATTTGAAAAAAATTGTGGTTTTATTTAAAATCATTACCAAACAATTTAACATTTTTAGAAATGCCAATTTCAAAACAGGCTAAAGATTTTTCTAAAAGTTATGAAAGTTTCTAAAAATTAAGTTAGTTTCTAAAAGTTTTCTAAAAGATATTCTGGCGGAATATTTGAAAATCTGTGTCCCAATATAAAATGAAGCGAAAATGGAGTTGTAGAGTTACACGCGCCGTAAAAATTATATTTAATTGGAATTGTTTAAACACATTATAATTTATTTCCAAATAAATAGTTTAAAATTTATTAAAAATACCAACATACACCAATACATCTTTGTATTAAGGTCCACACTTTTAAATGTTGTACAGGTCACAACGTCCCTTGGAGCTATAAGACCCATCAGCCTTGGTTTTATAACACTGTGAATGGCAAAAATATTCTAAAATACAAATATTAGTCAGGCACTCAATTTCAATCTTAAATTTCTTATTGAAACTGCTCAGCTTCAAAACTCCCCTAAATTTATAATTCAAAATTCAAGCAATCTTTTATTTTTAAAACATAACAAAATAAACTATTTAGACTAAATATTGCCCCAGAATAATTAACAACACACAACGTTTGAATTGATGTGAATATTTTATCATAAATTAAGAAAAAAAAGTGCTTATTACAGGTGGTATGTGTTTCAAAACGTGTAGTTTTTCTATTTGAGTGTCCCATCTAATTCTGTACGGTCCGGTAGGATTGATTAGTTGAACGACTTTATCCTAAAACAAACATCTTCAAAAGCTATTTAAACTGGTATTTTTTTAAGATTATAAGCTGCTGCTATAAAATCAGCATTTAAATTTCTAAAACTACACTTATCAAAAATAGGAATCTGTTGTTGTTTTTGAGCAATCAAAAAAATTTCATTATATTATTTAAGAAAACATTCTTGCGCATTTATGAATTCATTGATGTAAAAATTATTTGAGTAAAAAATATTGCATATAACTATTTATTTGATCACGATTGGCTAAAAGCAATAGTTCAGCGAACGTATATTGCCAACACTTAACCAATAAAAAAGCACAAAAAATTTAATAACGTAGGTAAGTAACTTACAAGACTGCATTTTAAAATAGCTTCAAACCGAAATATGTGGCCGTTTGGTTTGTTTTGCGACTTTGGGGGCTCATTATCGACTAAAAAAATCCAAATGAGTAGAATAAAATAGATTTACTTACACAAACAATAATTGTCATCGCCACTCTAAGAATTATATTTTTGAGAAATCCTAAAGGACTTTTTGGTTAAATAGGATAAAAATGATATTTTAAAAAGTTTAGGCATGCATTTATTTTATATACGGACTCAATAAAGCCCTAATAACCCCTAGCGGATCATTGAGCGATTGTCTTTCGGTCTGACTCTCAGATAAGGGTATCATGAACCACCAGCGAAACATTAACCCGACGGCTTTTGAACCTGCCTCCTTAAAACTGGAGGCAGGTAAGGGGCAGGTAAAACTGCCTCGGAGGAAGCATGGAGGCAGAGTGGAGGCAGCATGGAGGCAGGGTGGAGGCAGGTAGGAGACAAGGCGGAGACAGGTAAAACTGCCTCGGAGGCAGGTAGGAGTCCCCTGCCTCTTATGTTGAAGCATATACAGGTTATGAGGCCGGTAGGAGCCAGGTAAAAACTGTTTTTCGCAATTTAGACACCCCGTTCTTACCGGGTTTAACAAAGGAAAGGTTTAAAAAAGCGTTTCAGCTGGCGGAAGCCACCGGGTTAAGAAAACCCCTAACAAGGAGTTAATGGCTGTGTTCACTTTTATTTCGTCTCTGGTGTGTTTTATAATCAACATATAATCTTGAAATATAAAATAATATTTGTAAATTAAAAACCAAAATGAAATTGTATTTTAGTTCGTTGAACTAAAACTTAATTCCTGTAATCTAAATTTTTAAACAAAGTTTGCCAAATTCCACATTTCAAACGAAAAATAAAAAATAATTAGTGGATTTTAAATAATGCCACACAAAAATACCAACCATTGTGCTGATTTTTTGTAGGAAAAATAGTCGCATTTGTCATTACTGGTAAAAATGAGCGAAATTCAACGTTTGATTATTTGGGTTTCTTTTTCAAATTATTATTAAAATCAATCTTTTTTGCACATGAAAACTCGAAATGGGTGTTTTTCATTTAGAAAATATATATATACATATTTTACATAGTATGTTCTGTTTTTATGTTGGTAATATGGTTATATGGTTGTTTTCATGTTGAATGCAGCTTGTGTATTACTTGTATCAAGCAAATTAATAAAAATTAACGTACTTATTCTACAACCATCAGGTATAGCAGCTTTGCTTATGCGAATACCATGCTGAAAAATTAATTATATTAGCAAACTGCTTATTGAAATTTGTGGTGTTTGTTTCTGAAAACGTGAAGTTAAAAAAAAAGTCGAAAAGAAAGTATCGTAAACTCCGTTTTTTGCGATGTTAGCATCGCAAAATTTCAATGCTTTCCACAAAGTAAATTTAGAATTCTTAAATTTAGAAAAAAGTTTTAATCAAATAGCGAAAAGAAATTTTAAAACATGCTACATGTCGCTTCTGACAACAGGTAAAAGTTTGCATTTTTGTTAGAATAATTTATGTTACCATTTTCGTTTAGAAACGTATTTCTTGAAGGTCACTCCAAAAAAATTGTATTTTCAGAAAAAGTCCCAAAAAAATGCCACCCGATTGTTATATGATGTGTTTATGGTTATTTTGCGCCAAGAAAATATCAAGCGCTTATAAAAAATTGGGACTTGTTAACAAACATTTAAGTTATCGTAAAAAATAAAGTGAGCAAATTTTGTTCAAATAAATACTCAAAAAAGGTTGTTCTAACAGCATAAAAAAACGGCTTTTTATCTTTAAATAATAAAATCGTGTTTTAAGGACCTGTTTTTAGTACTATATCGGACGTCTAGTGACATTATGGATAAATATTTTTTTGACCATTTCAGCTAATAGTTTATTTTAGATTTATAACTCTATGGCTTTTTATATTTTATATAGTCCAATGTTTTCCCCGATTAAAATATGATTTTGCTGTGGTAGGTTTCTTGTAAAGGTGAATTATCTGCATGACCTCATAAACTTAGGTAGACATTAAAAGAACAATCAAATTTTACGATTATAAAAATTTAAAAAAAACAAAACAAATTGGACTCAGAATTTTTAAGTATACAAAACTGTCTTTTTCCAAAATATACAAAAATTAATTTATGCGTTAAATAAATGTTTTGTTGTTAATAGTCGATTCAATACTGCGATTCATCGAGGTAAGTTAAGTTTAATTTGTCATTTTATTTCACCTATCATTTTTGATGATTTTCAAAAGTTAAATAAACAAATAAGTGTTTTAAAAGTGTTTTACGTTTCAGAAAATGTTATAAAATTATTTTTAAACACAAACATTTTTTTAAAAATATTGCAGAAAGTTGTATAAACAAAGCGTATGAAACACCACCATGCGACAAAAAACACTCTAAAATTTTTTGCATTACCTTTTTCGTATTCTGTTGTAACACGAACATTTTTTCGAACTGTGTACTTACAAACTTTAATTGCTATATACCTGTTCTTTACATAGATCCCAATTGATATCTTTATTGTCTAATAAGTCCATCACAATATCTCTCGTTCTGCTTGAAAGTTGACGGAGTGCCTGCTCATTTTCAAAAAGATCGCCCATTTTCGTATCTAAATTTATATTAGAAAGAAACTTAGCAGTTTTTATGTTTTTTTATTTACTATTTTTTATATTTTTTGTATTTTAGTTCTAAAAAATACGAGTAAAAATTTTATATTCATACTTAGTTTTTGAGACAAATAATTTTCGAACTGTTCACAAATTTAATTTTGTTCGAGGATGCACATATGTGTGACACAATAAAAAATTTTACTGCTGGAGAAGGTTTAATAGAGAGCATACGAATAAAATATAGGAATTTCATTGCTAGAAAACTTCAAATTGTTTGCTTTTTAAAACAAGTGTTTTTATGTTTAATACTTTAGATTTTTTTAATACTAAAAAGTGATACAAAATTGGTAGATTTTACATTTCAAAAACTATTTTTCTGCTTAAAAAATTGCTCGCGATATTAAAAAAATAAATAACAAAAAATAACTGAAAAAGTTTCAAACGGCTTTAAAGAAATACGTCATCCTTTATTGATCGGAACAAACTACCACTTTAATACTTAGTTACATAATCAAGCTAATATTTTAAAATATTTTAACATTGATACCAATGAGCCCAAATTTTATATTTCATATAATAAGACTTATGTTAAAATAATATTTGGCTTGGCTGACTTTGTAAAATTTGCGTGGGGACATGAGCGCCGCAGACCAATTAAAATGTACAGTTATGACTTAAAAAACGAATTGGAACAGAGATTTTTTTAAGTTTAAGTTTTTTACAAAAAATACAAAACTTAGTCAAATTTAGGCTTAAAAGAATTCTCATTTTTGTTTCGAAATGAGTGATTTGACGAATAATTGTAAAAATAATGTATTTAATCTTTAATATTAAACCATTTTTGCTGAAAATTTTAATTTGTTTTCTTGTTAATTAGTCGATTCAATATTGCAAATCAGTGAGGTCAGTTAGATTTTATTTGCCTATAGTATTAAATTATTATTTAATTTTAAGCTATATAGAAATTTGATTCGTGAATATGCTTTAATTTTGGCCTTTAGGCTATTTACGCAGATTAATGAATTGAATATAGTATAGACCTTAGATGCAAATTTAGGTATAAAGTAAATTGTTTATACAATCTTTTTATAAAAAAATAACAGAAATTGGCTGAAATTGAGGTCTGGCCGTAAGTAATATTTTTTTGCTAAAAAAATACGCCTAATTGTTTATATAATAAAAAAATAAATGTGAATTGTTTTATATTTAAAAAAACAACAGCGAAACTCAGATTTAGCAACAGGAGTTAAAAAATTTTGTTAAAAAAATTGTTTTTTTACACGTTCAATTTCAAAACGTATCAAAAATAACTACTATCATCATCATGAAAAATGAATATTCTATCCAATAAAAAGTTGTACACATGAATGAATACCACGTTATTGAAAACTATGTAATTATTTCTACCAGAAGGTGTAACACAACTAACACAAAAAATCTGCCAACAAATACGCATTTTTGAATCCGCTGAGATTTTCCCGCTATTGAGACCTTTGAAATATCGGGACCAAACATTCTTTTATTTATCTGTAAATTTTGCAATTAAACCTAGTTTAAAGCTCTTTTGATACCTAATATTTGTTAAAAATACATACAAATATTCCGCATTATCCCAAAAGAATTTATCTTTTTTGAAAATCGGATTCTAAAAATTAAAATTTGCGGTTTCAAACCAAATATTATTATTATTTAATTGTTAACAAATAACAAACAGGTATTATTATTAATTAAAGGTTACAAATACAAATATTAAGCAATATCCAACAGAATTCATCTTGTTTAAAAAGCGGTTTGTAAAAATCAAAATTTGCTGTTTCCAAACAAGTATTATTATTAATCAATGGTTAACAAATAACAAACAGGAATTATTATTAATTAATGGTTACAAATACAATTATTTAGCAATATTCAACAGATTTCATTTTTTTGAAAAGCAGTTTCTAAAATTAAAAATTTGATATTTCTAAACAAGTATTATTTTTAATTAATGATTATTTTTTATTCTTCTTGACTTTTTTCTTGTAAAAAATTGCTCAATAACAGCCGTAATAAATTTTTTAATAAAACATACATATTTAAGAAAACACAAGAATAAACGTTTTGATGGATTTGCTTTTATAATTAATAATACAGAAAAATAGGTAATCAAAACTTATATCTGAATTTTAATGTTATTTTAAAAGTACTAAATTTTTTTGATCTTAAACAATTATTATTACCAAAATATTTTAATTTTATTAATAAAAAATACAATCGTCAATAAGGAAAATTTGGTAATCACGTCACAGATATATTATAGTACACCTTTCTTAAGTTTTGGATCACCAACTCTTTTCTAGTTTGGAAATAAGTAGTGCGAAAGTGACTGACTGAGTTTAACATTCATGAAAATTCACGAAAACGTTTTTGATTAAAATATTTTAGTGTTCTCAAGGGAAGTCAAATAACACACTTGTTACTTTTATTATGAATAAAGCCAGGTCGAAAAAAACTTTTATTTAACAAATATATTTAAACGCAAAAAATTACAGTAAGTTAATTAAAATTAAAATTTTACATATAAACCTAAGAAATTAGAAACGATTTTTTTGAATAAATAAAAAGCGGTTTTTTTTAGAAATCGTATGACTGACAGAAACGGAGAATGTATTCAAAAAAATAGCGCGTCCGTTTTTTTTTTCGATACAAGTAAAAATAGGGTTCTGATAGGGCAAAAGAACGGACGCGCGTCTGACTGAATTAAATCGTTTTAATTCAAGCTATATTTTTCAAACAATTTTTTATTATATCCATTTTTTTAATTCCATTATTGAGTAGTATCACAACATATGAAACCAATAATATGTCAAATTGCAAAAAATAACGTCTTTAGTAACAATGACAATATAATTTGAACTGTTATTTTACAATTGTATATAAAACAAAGAAAAAAAATTTATCATATTTTACGGAAAAAGTCTAAAACGGTATAATTCACAACAATAATTGGTTAGGTTGTTTGGAGCTCCATTTTTCAGAGATTAGAAAAGCATTCCAAAGCTCCGGGGCTCCAGGGGACCGCCTTATTTTTTAATCCACTAAATAATTAAAGCGTAGGTTTACATAGTAATTCTATAGAAATTATTTTTCTAAAATTTTTTGTAAACTGTTTTTAACGTTTTTAATAAGTTTTGAAGAAATTTTAGTTCTAAAAATGCGAATAAAATAACCTGAAACATATTTACAGGTTAAATAAACTTAAAATTAATCATTCAGAAACCAAAACTTCGATCCCCCTCAGCTTTAAATGTTCAAAAAGCTTTAATGCTTTAAAGCCGGTGAAGCCGAGAAAACTTAGGGCCAAAAATAAGAATTTGTTTAAAAAATGGAAAAGTAAAGGTCGCTAAAACCCATATACTTATACCCGAATTTAACCCAAAGCAATTTTTTATTCAGACCCTAAATTCCCATTTATTGTGGCTTCAAGTTTTTTAAAAATTTCCAAAGGCTTCCAAGTTCCCTACTTACAGCTCAAAAATTCTCGTTCCCTAAGTGAAAGTGAATGTTATTTATTGGAGGTAAGAACAACCTATATACATGGGCAAATTGACATCGAAGCATTTAGAATTCAAGGTTAAAATCCGAGGAACGCATTCTTATCACATGCTATTTCTGAAGTGCATTTTACGGGTTTTTTGTATCTCGCTGACCAAAAAACATGATTAAATCAAACTAAACTCAAAAGCTGTCTGTAAGGAAGCACTAACTCTAAAAAGCAACGTTTTTTGGATCAAATTAGTGAACAGATAATTTTAATTAAAAATATAATCCTTTATTTTTTTACTAAATCTTTGAAACATAAATATAGTAAAATTTTGATTTAGTGCTAATAGAGCCAAGGGAAAATAAAAAACGCTAAAACGTTTACCTAAGCCCAAGCAAAGCCTAAATTTAAGCCAAAACCAATTTTTCTTAAAGATTTCAAGTTCCCATTGCTTGTGGCACCAAGTTCCTAAAGATTTTCAATAGCTCCTAGGTTCCCTGCTTGTAACTCTAAAGACCTTTGTATTTGTACAATACATTTGTAAATTATTTCAAAATAAAATTTTCAAAAAAAAAGTGTCATTTATTTGATTTGACATTTCCTGATGGCTTTGAATTTAATTAAAACAATGTATACTTAATACTATGATCCATCATATCCGGTTCTACCTTTGATTTATTTAAAAAATTCTTTATTGCAAATATTGTAAATGAGGTAAATACGCCAAACAATAAGTAGACCTAAATTAAATTTATTAAAATAATTGAGTAGTAAACAAATGAGTATATATAAATCGTTCTACCTGGGACGAATAATCTGAGTGCACCTTTTTTGAATAAATTATAGCTATATTTTTTAAAAATAAAAACAATATTAATGTATGTATGTATTAGCAATATAAATAAAATGTATATTATGTTAAAGTACGAATACATATAGTTTTGTATTACCAATTAAAAAAATATTTTATTATGAATATCTTCAAGCGTGAAAACTCTAGTAAAGTTATGTGACGCTATAATGACCAGCTTTAAAAGATCAAATTATCAAAACGTAAGTCTCACATTTTTTTTGTTTTTTTTTTCTCTTGAAACATATGGACAGACGTACCTCTTAAGTTGGATTATTTTGATGCATACAGTTTTCGCATTAACAGTAACCTACCTTTATTAGATTATTTACTTTCAATATATTATATCACAAAAGAAATACAAAAGGTAGTTAGTTAAGTAAGTCGTTGACATAAGTCTTCATGAATTCTTGTGAAAATTTTGTTCTAAACATCCAGAAAAGTCTAACTCCATCCGGGCATATGGGGCTTGTCGGGGATTGAAACTGTTGCCGTGGCTTTTTGAAGGTCGCCCAAAAATGAAACGATTTCACCAGGATATGCATGCTCCGCAAAGGAATGCGGTACAATTTTTGGTAAATTAAGCTGAACATGAAAAATTAATGTGACCTTCGTAGTTTTTGGGTCTCTAAAAAGATAGAAAATTATATAACTTTTTAACAAGCAGTATAATCTACTATTGTATATAACTCTTTTAACTATATAGCTTTATTTACCTTTAAATATTTACTAATTAACCCGATAAGAACGGATCTTGAACCTGCCTCCGGAAGACTGGAGGCAGGTAGGAGGCAGGTAAAACTGCCCCGGAGGCGGCATGAAGGCAGGGTGAAGGCAGGTAGGAAGCAGGGTGGAGGCAGGTAAAACTGCCTTGGAAACAGGTAAGACGCAGGTGACCTTGTCTCCTATGTTGAAGCATATACAGGGTAGGAGGAAAGAAGGAGGCAGCTAAAACTGCCTCGGAGGTAGGTAGGAAGCAGGGTGGAGGTAGGTAGGAGGTAGGTAGGAGGCAGGTAGGAGGCAGGTAGGAGGCAGCAAAATTTTCGATGGAGGCAGGTAGAAGGCAGGTAAAACCGCTTTTCCCAATTCAGGCCCCCGTCCTTACCGGGTTAAGCTATTAATAAATATTAATATAATACCCACTTAGCGTGCTGTTTGTATATACGGTTGGCGATGTACTATTTTATGCAATAGAAGAAAATACGTTTTCGTAATTGATATTTTTACTTCCTTCCTTTCCAATATTGTGCTCCGAATATTCGAATTTTGCCCTTTTATAAAACAAAAGAAGTTTCGGATTTCGATAACTTCGCTGCTAAAAAAAGATTCCAAACTCTATTGAACCTTGATATGTTTTAGCTAGTTTTAGCCGCTAGAATTATTTCTAAAAAATTATTATTCAAGAAATAAGTAAAAAAAAAGCGAGCTGCGAAGCTCCAGGGAACATACGGATTTGGATAATATTCTAAAATAAACCATGTGTTTGTGTTTAACGTTTTCATTAGAACCCCGATTTACAATTTTCGTTTGTATCGCTGTTTTATCTTACGCGATGCTCTCTAAAATCAATATTTTGACCTTGCCTAAACTTGAAACCACATTTAACGATCTCAAATCCAAAATTGACTATTTTTCTGTTCCGTGAAATATTTTGACAAAAGATTTTTTTGAGTAGAACAGTCTTACTATTTTCGTGACACTTAAAATATAATAAATTAATTTATAAAATTTAAAATAGCACTGTCACAAATCAAATTCCTATATCGCCCGAATTGGACTCTCCTTTCATTCTAAACGGATCGAGCTTAAATTTAAAAATGTCATAACCTTGGATTGAAGCACTTCAAGTACTAAATTTTGATTAGGTGGGTTTAATATTAAAAAAGCAGTCCGTCTCGGGTGATATAGAAATTTGATTTTTGATAGTGCTTCTTTAAATCCGAAAACTGTGAAATAGAAAATCGTGTAAAAAATTATCTGTTTTCTCATTAACATAAATATTCTAATAAAAACAAATGATATTAGTTCAATTTGTTGTATGTTTTTAAGAGATACATGTAGATATATTAGTGTGTAGTTTTAGCAATATAATTTTTATATTAGTGTTTTGATTGCAATAATAAATTTCAATGTTTTATATTAATAATTGAAACTTATTAAAAAATTAAAATAATTATTCAAAATAAAATTAAATAAAATTTGTTATGCATGATAGTTTTAACACACATTGATAAAATAATCGGTGTTTGTTTCACAAAATAACTCTTCTAAACAAAAAAAAATGGAAAAGCATACACTGATATAATGTATCAAATCAATAAAAAATTTACAAAAAACGTTACTCTGTTCTGTCTAGTCTGACTCCTGATGGATTTGTCCAAGCTCTGACTACTCCTGAGCGTGGGGTCGGTGCCTTCGAATAATTAATACTCGATACTAAAATCAATTTAATGCAATAATAAACATTGGGTTTGTGCAGTGGTTCAGTGGGAAAAAGCAATATACAAACCGCATAATAAACAATCAAAACTGATTACTTTACTGTCAATTTGAATAAAAATTAAAAAAAGCATTTTTAATTTTAAATTCTAGCAAAAGACGAAACAAAGTTTCGAAAAAAAACCTTATATTAAATGGAATAGTACAAAGCTACATAAGTCTAAAAACTAAATGCCAGAAAAGACTGAAACAAGTCTCTTTAAAACCAGTAAATTAATTACAGATTTTGTGAAATTTTCAGAAAAACAAAAGCGAATAAAAACAATACGTGTAAAAGCTTTAGTTTGCGTTTTTTAACCATTAATAAAACTTAATTCACATAAATTTCTCTCAAAGTGGATTAACTTTTACATGAGTTAACCAGCTGTACCATATTAAATAAACATACCGCCATATTAACGGCTTTTTAAAATCAAATATCAAGTTTTAAGTCCGAAAAACATTGAAAAATTCAGATTTAATATAAGGCGACTTTTTCTTTAATGTTTCTATTTATTACATAAAACAAATTAGCTGTCAATGTATTTGTTAAATTAAAAGTCGCCTTATATTAAATCTTTCAATGTTTTTCGGACCCAGAACTTGATATCTGATTTTAAAAAGCCGTTAATATGGCGGTATGTTTTGCTTTATACAAAAATACATGTAATGATAAATTACAAAATTTAATGCGCAATGCGATAGCTTAATTTGACAGAAATTTTTCATGGTTACTGTGACGCTTGCGTTATACTTTTTTGTATCGTTTGCACGACGTGTGACTTAACTAATACTGTGGTATTTACAGCTGGTTAACTCATGTAAAAGTTAATCCACTTTGAGAGAAATTTATGTGAATTAAGTTTTATTAATGGTTAAAAAATGTAAACTAAAGCTTTTACACGTATTGTTTTTATTCGGTTTTGTTTTTCTGAAAATTTCACAAAATCTGTAATTAATTTACTGGTTTTAAAGAGACTTGTTTCAGTCTTTTCTGGCATTTAGTTTTTAGACTTATGTAGCTTTATACTATTCCATTTAATATAAGGCTTTTTTTCGAAACTTTGTTTGGTCTTTTGCTAGAATTTCCGCTTTTTAATGCATTGAATTCAATGTCATTTATTAAAAATATAAAACATTAAAAAATTTACTCATTTTAAAAGAAACGTCATGGTCTTCTCATGATATGAATACAATTATTTTCATATCCAAAATTTCAATATAATTTTAAGCAGTATACCATACAAAAATTAACTCTGGGTAACTCCGTAACATTGTATGGAACCTGAAAGAACCATATAAAATAGTGTGTTTTTCTTCTGTTTAAATTTTTTTTAGTTAGACCTGATTTAACCACTTTTTTGGAAATTAGCTTTATTTGGACTTTTGTTTTGTGCTTGATTTTTCTGGATTGATGGTTTATTTTTTAACAACAAAACCACACTATTGTAAATGGTTTTTCCAGGTTCCATACAATTTTACGAGGTTACCCAGACCAGTCTTTTCTCGCATTAAATTTTTGAAGTGATTGTAGCTTCATAGTATAAAAAAGACTTTTTTTTGTTTTGATTTTGATAAATTTCCGTCTATTGAAGCATTGTATTTCGCAGCGCTCACACGTCACCCAAGATTTATTTCATTTTATTTTTTTAAATATTTTTATTGTTGCCATATGGCTGCTAATTAGTGCGGTAAGGATATTTTTTCGCTCTTCCCGTTGAAAATTAGTAATTTTTATAAAAAGGTAAGGAATTATAATTTAAACCAAAAAAATAACCACAAGAGAATGCGTATTACTGAATGAAGTTACTTAATATGTAATTCAGTAAGGAAAAAAAGTGTCACACAAGTACCCCAGTACCTAATGTTATCTTGGAAAAAACTGGTCGTTTTTCACATAAATAGAGGTTTAACTACGGCAATAGAACATATACGAGAATAAAATTCAGGTGAGGCGGCAATTTAGCATCTACGTGCAAAAAATCAGCTCCAAATATTTACCACAGGGAAAAAATTTTGGGGGACCCAAAAAAAACACGAAAAAAAAGTTAAGCAAATTAAGCTTATTAGTATGAAAGTCAGGTATGTTTAGCAAAAGTTCTTAGGTTTTTATTATCAGAAAAATATGGGTAATATTTTAGTTATGTAAAATGATTAAATTTTTAATTGGTGAAAAAACTATTAAAGGTTTTGTTGATTTTCGATGACGCCATCAACAATGGTTAACCGCGCAGTGACTTAACCTATTTAATATAAGGGAAAGAGCGCTCCGCGCTCTTCCCTGATTAAAAAAACTGGATGCACTTGTATTGATTTTAATTGGTGCGAAAAGAATTCATTTTTTCCCTTGAGTACCATGAAAGCTAGTTCTCGCGGTCGCACTTCCTAAATATTCTAGTGTTCCCATTAAATATTTTGAATAATTTTCTCCCAAAACATAACCCAGAAAAATTTACGACTGCCCATATCATCGTTACTACGGCAAAATGAGCCAGTGTCATTATAAAATACAAGTGACTGTGACTCATTCTGTAGTTAATAGGGTCCTGTTTTAAATTTAAATGAGTCACAGGCACACATATTTTATACGAACTGTGGCTCATTTTGCCGTGGTAACGACGATATAGTAAAATACAAACTTTGATTGTCGTGAAATACACAAAGAATTTCTATTAGGTAATACTGCCGTAAAAAAACATTTTTAATTGGTCAATTCGCAATTATCTTATAAATGTATTGATTAATTTTAAAATCATAAAATCTACAAATTCTAAGAGCTTAGCACTAACTGCAGTTTGTTTAAAACGTAAGTATTTTATTTAAGATGGCAAAAACTCTTTTTTTAAATCATGCCAAAAAAAGTTTAAAATTAAAATTTGTTTACTCTTATAACCAAATAACAATAACCGCCGTCTTTTTTTGGAAAATATTTTTTAGAATTTATAAAAAAAAACACACACGTTGTAAACTTACAAATAATAACTTTCCTGGCTGGAGATAGAGTACTGCATTCGAGCAAATCAATCGTGTCTCTCGCAGATATAAGGCCCATCCACTGGGGCTTCACTATGTGTTGCACAATTTGAAAATTCTAAAATTAGTGTTTAAAACAAGCACATTCTTTTTTAAGAGTAAACATTTTATGAGTTAACATTTTTAAATTAATTTATCACAAAAATATTAAACAAATAGCAGAGTTACAAATTAAACAAAGCTCACATAAACAAAATGTTTATCCCATGAGCTTGGATGAACCAGGACGAGATATTATGGGATTACAATTTTTACTCTACATTGCTTAACTGGCTATTTCAAAATTTAAATACGACGGACTTGAAACCAAAATTGGGGTACTTGAATCTGAAAATTCGAAATTTAAAGCAGAACATTATTGAAAGTGCTAAAATCTAAACTTAAGTCTTTACCTAAGCCTAAGCTTGACCCCAAACCAAATTTTTAATTTTAGTTCTAAGTTACCGTTTTTGCGGCTCTAACTTTATAAATTTAATTTCTAAATATTCCAAGTTGTTTGCGTTATGGCTCACACAGCCCAGTACACAATACGACTTGTGATAGATCTTGGATATGCTTGAATTAAATAATAAATGCAACAGTTTACTTATTATTGTTAAATACTTTGACCACCATATGTATTAGATGTATATGTAATATTTGATAATAAGGTAAAACTAAGCAAGCTTACTTCATTCATCTGCTCCAGAATGTTAATTTGCTTGGCGTGCAGGTCCCATTTGAGTCTGTACGGTAGGGAAGTGTGCAGTAGCAGACAGGCCGTCTCCATATCAGCACTGATCAACGTTTCGCCTTTAAAGACGTGGCCCTCAGTTTGATGAGTCACTGAGCTTTCTGGATATGTTCGATGAACAACGACTTGGTTCTGAACTCAAAAAAACTTAGTTCAATAAATTAATTTGAAGTTAAATGAACAATGGAAAATACAATATTATACAACAACTGTATAATTCTTTTAACTTTTACAATATGCATGCTTGACCCAACCCGTATACATTTTATTATCATTTTCAATCTAGCAATAAAAATAACCCACCGTTGTTCGTACGTGTTCCCAGGTAATTTTGGGGTCATCCCAAAATCTACCGACGGTTTCGCGATTCCTCAGAGCTTCTTTTTCCCATCCAACAGGTAAGGAGGTAGGGTAGGTGTTTTCAACCGCGGACTCCAAACCGTTTGTGACCATTGCACTCCTTCAGATTACTAAATTGCAAACTAAGTGACATTTTATAATGTTGAAGATTTCAGAATGGTTTGGAATAAATTAATTTTTTTCTTTTACAATGAAACACGAGTAACAATATAACATCCGATGGATGACCACTGTTTAAGGCTACGGGATAAAACTAATTGTTTATAGTAAAAAAAACAATAAAAAAACGTCAATATGCAAGACTGATTCAAACACAAAAAATAAAGCGCAAATTTTAGTAGTATTAGTACGAACTAATATAAATTTTTACTGCGAAAAATTCGTAAAAGAAAGAAAATATCAAAATACCATGTTGGATTAAAAAACTTAACATTTTAAATGCAGATTTTTATCTCTCTCACTTTTTGAGGGTTTTTACCAAATTCAAAATTATTACAATTCCATATTTTTTAAAGAAAATTTAATAAACTATCTTAGAAAATTTTGTTAAAATTAACAAAGCACTTGTATTTGTTAAAAATAAACAGAGGCCTGTAAAATTTCTATTGTTGTAGAGACGTGGACCTGGAAAAACACGTTTTATCTGACGTCATATCATTTTACAAATTAAAATAATTCCGCATTAGACAAAATGACAGTTGAAAAAATTTACGTGTGAACATTTTCTGGCATGTCTACCGATTTTTTCACCACATATTAGAATCCAAAAATGAGTTAGGGTTTCGTTTAAACCCAATTATTGATATTTTAAATTTACTAATTTATTATTGATATGTGAAACTTACCAATTTTATTTTTAAGTTTAAATGGTAAAGTACCTAGGCAAGCATGAAAAACCTTAGCTCATTTGAGAAAGTGAGGTGGTTAGAAACTTCTATATTTTTTTTAATTTTTGACCTATTCTCCCTTATAAACTCATAATAAATTTTAAAACGCAATTCACTTGGCCTCCTACCTGGTTTGGTTTAAAAAAATATTGGTTTTACAAAAATAAAAATTTGGTTTAAAAAAAATCATTTAAAAATCAAAATAATTTTTATGGTGTTCCATAATTAATGATCTAAATATGGAAAATTAGCTGTATTGGAAAAAAAATTTATTTAGTGCATTATTGACAAAGCTAAATCAAAAAAGAAACTTTGTGATTAAATTATAATTTGATCACTTTGATTATTATCCTGTTTACACGTGACTGTAAACAGAATATTGTTTGAATTGAAAGAGTACAGCCAAATTTTACTAAAAGATTTTTTAAATTATGTGGAATTACGGTTCAAGAAACTTGAACTTTAAAAAATGACCAAAATCATGTTTTTCAGAACATGAAGTACTTGAACAATGTTTCCTTCACTTCTCAAACTTTTGTAACAAAAATATAAAACAAAAAAAGTTTTAACTTTTTGACACTTTTCAAAAACATTTCTTTTAGACTATAGTATACTATGATTGTAAATTTTAACAAATTATTTGTCGAAATATTTGTGTTTTAGTAAAAAACCCCTGCGAATTTAACACATGTTTGTGAAGCATAGAAAGCGAAGAATATTTGTAAGCAAACTTGGTTATGTGACAAAATACTGACTTAAGTCTCTTGCAGTTTATGAAAATTTTTATTTGGAATATAAAAGAGTGCCACTTTAATATACCAAATATATTTATATTGATGAAATTTTTTAACAAAACAGATACAAAACAAAAAATTTTATGAAATACTTGTCATGTTTTCTGACTGGTTTTTTTCATTTTTCACGTTTCATTGAAAAAGAAGTAAAAATCGCAGGTGCTTTCACTAAAACACTAAAGTATTTGCAAACCATATGTTTGCAAATACTTTAACTTTAAAATAAAATTAAAGGTGGACTAAGATTAGATTAAAATTGTAGTAGTTAAACAGTTTTTTTAAACTGACATAAAGGGAGAGTAAGAAACAAATTAAATTACAGGACAAAAATATTAAAAGTAAACTAAACTAAAGTAAAATATGTGAAACTAATAAGATCAACTGCTTAGCTTAAAAAAATGTTTAGTTAATTAGGGATTTAATTTTTTAAAATTTTTAATTTTTAATATGTATTTGATCACGAAAAAAAACACAAAAGGATGAAAGTAAAAAGATATAATATACGTTGAATTTAACCAAATTTTGTATATTCCTACTGAATATAATTAAACGCAGCAAGTTTATTTTGGCACAAAATCCTACTAAAACACATTGAAAAATTAAAAAAAAACACTATTTTAGAATTCTAAGGCACCTGTGAGAGAAAAACAAAAAAATAAGCATGAAAAACCAAATATATGAAAAATACGTCTTTTAGAGCATATTATATAAATCAAGTTTAAAAAAATTATTTACTAATTTAACCATTTAACTAGCACAACATATATTTGTGAGCATAGTTTATATGATGCCGGTACAACTCGTTGAAATTTTTTTTACTTAGTTCCAGTCTGCATTTTTAAGTTTTTTTGAAGTTTTGTTTTGGTTAGTTAGTTAGTTTTAGTTTTGGTAAATTTTTAATTGCAGAAAACCTATCTTTCGTAATATTGACCAAATTGTATAAAATTTTATACCATGCTATCAACTTATCTTTTGTTTTCTGACAACAAATGCTGATTTTTATATTTCTTATTGCAAACATTTTCGCAGCGAAAAAGAAATTGTTAAAGTACATAATATTATATCAAAAGTTCTATTTTTACATTTTTTTAACAGTCATGGTTCTTGAATCGTTAAAAAAATTTTTTTGAAAAACAGTTTGAGTTGAGACCAAAAGGTTTTGGGACACCGGGTAAGATATAAGCAAAACCAAAATCTTTTGATGATGTTTTGACGCAGTGGCAGAACATACGTCTGACATATAAAGGTCCCGAGATTGAGTCTTGACTAAGCCACACTATTTTGTGATAATGATGATTGTTTGCTAATTTTGTTGTAGTATTTGGTTGCGGAGTTAGCCTCGAGTAATGTTGGCCTTGCTTACCTGTTTCATGCGAAACAAAAACTTTAAACAAAAAAATTATTAAAATCGAAAACAAAAATTTTTACACTGTACCCGGTAGCCGAAGGCCAAAACCTACCTCAAAAATGACAGGAAAGGGTTGTTAGGTTTTGCTTAGCTTAGGTTTTTCTTAGGCTTAACTTAGATTTTGCTTAAGTTCATGTTTTGCTTAGGCTCAGCTTAGGTTTTGCTTAGGCTTAGATTTTGCTAAGGCTTAGGTTTTGCTTAGGCTTAGTCTTAGCTTAGATTTTGTTTAGGCTTAGAGGTTTTGCTTAGGCTTAGACTTACCTTTTGCTTAGACTTAGGTTTCACTTAAGCTTAGGCTTTAGGCTTGAGTTTTGCTCAGACATAAGTTTTGCTAAGGCTTAGCTTAAACTTAGCTTAGATTTTACTTAGGCTTAGCTTAGGCTTAGTTTAGTTGCTGATTTTCTTTACCGTTTTTGGGGTAGGTTTTGGCTCTTTTCGTACCGGTACGGGGTTTTTGGAGCATCAAGGAGGGAATTTAGATCCTTCTGAAATTTTTAACACTTGGAGCCGCGAACAATGAAAACTTGGAGTTTTTTTGAAAAAAATAGTATAAACTTAGGTAAGCTTCGCTTAGGCTTGCGTATAAGTTTTGGCGATTTTGGCTCCAAAATCCCAACTTACGGCTCGAAGTTCTCTATCTTACGGCTTCAAGTTCTCCATTTAAAGTTTTGAGTTTCCTATATTCCCTATTTATGGCTCCAAGATCCGAGTTTTTTTTCAAATTTCGAAAATCAATTTTTGTACCCGGATGAATAGGTGGAAACTAAGTTAAGTTAACTTCCAAAGTACTATAAAAACTACGAACCGTTTGTTTAGACCTGGGGTGTCTAAATTGTTTTTAAAATGACTAAGTTTCAAAATCCTAAATTTTATAAATTTTTATAATTCTTTAAAACTTCTTTGAACTCCACAATTTTATGTTATCGATTACCAAAACGTAAACAAATAAACTTTTTATTAGAAAATATGTATATAGTTAGCTTTTTTATAAAGTAAAACATCATAACTAAAGTTTACCTTATTGAAATTTTTGGTTTGACAAAAATTTTCGCCGAAGATTTAAAAACACTGTGCGGGTATGAACAAGTTTGGGAAATAATCGGCCGTTGATTTTCGCGCAAACTCCTTTCCACGTGGGTTTTTAACTTCTTTAGAAAACACAAAAGGATATGGTTGATCACAATAGTGCCGAAATGTTCATCTAAAAGTAAACTCAACCCTATTTTATATAGAAAAAAAGTGTAATATTCAAACCCAATGTTGGTTACATAACGTTTAACATTTCTATTAAAGTTTTTAAATTAAAACTGTGTACATTAACATTTAATAAAACCATATAACGTGCCTAAACTATCAATTTTTATCAAAACAAAAAAATATTAAAAAAATACCTGGCGGAATATTTTCAAAAAGGTGTGTATAAAAATCTAATAAGTAATGCACTTCCAAAGTATTGTTTTTTTATAAAAAAAGGAAAAAAAGTACTTGACGTAAAAATATTTTCAAAACATGTTTTTTTTCATGGGTGGCGCGGGAGCGCCACGGGGCGATTTAGCCCTGTGGCGCCGCGCCAACCATTATTAGAGAACGTGGGTAAATTTTGAAATTCAGAACCTTCTTCTTCTTCTTCTTCTTCTTCTTATTATTATTATTCCAACGCTCCATCCTTGAAAGCGCTATTCCTCATTCGTTACTGATTGATCAAAAATAAACATGGGCTCATTAGAAAGAAGAAAGAATTACGCAACTTTCTTAGAAAGCACTTTTTTCATTTAGGTCCTTGTTATCGATTTATTGATCAAAATAAAAAAAATTGAAAAACAGACAAATAAAAACTCCCAACCGCACAATAACAGCCTTTTGGCAACAATAAGGATTGTACAGAGCAGACAACCAACAAATACTTATAGAAACCGCACAAAAAAAGCAGACCGGTTTTAATTGGTGGCAGAAACGGAACCAGTTCCCAGCGCCATCTGCTTCAACCGCGCGCAAAACGGCAAAAACAACAGATTACTTTTTTTAATTCTTGCATTACTGATGACAAAAATAATTCAAAGTTTTATTTATTAAAAAATAATAATAAGCGGCGGTAGCGCGGGAGCGCCACGCGCCTGTAATCATCGGTGGTGCGGGGGTGCCACACTGCGATTTAACCCACGGCACCGCGCCAACTATACTTAGAGACGTGAGTAAATTTTGTAATTCATGTTCATCATCTTATTATTATTATTATTTTTACTTTAAAAATTATAAATGCAATCATTGGCGCACGGCATTGCGCTAAATATATTTAGAAAACGTAGGTAAACTTTGTCTGGAGCGCAACTACACCGCACTAACTATAACTAAACAACGTGGGTAAATTTTGTAATTTAAATTCATTTTCTTTTTCTTATTATTTTTTATTTAAAAAAAGTGTATCTCGGCAACGGAATAATTATAAACATATGTCATTGCGCAGCTAAAACTATAGTTTATTAGGCTATTTTTTAATTTAATTCAAAAAAAAGATAGACTAGCCTTGAAAAATGCTCTAAGAATAAAGCAGGAAAAAGGGGCGATTTTTCCCCGGGCGTATGTTTAGACAGAAAAGATGTGGACTAGGCTGAGATGGACATTAGGACTATAGGAAATTTGCATTTGGTTTGGGCAGCTTCTCACTAAATAAAAATTTCTACCATAAGATAATGATTTGTTTACACATTGATCTAATCACACAGCACTGTTGTGTTTTTTGGTTTGATGAAATGTCAATTTAAAAAATCATACTCACAGCAATCTTTGGCAAGTGCGAAATCGCCACTTTTTCAAATTTATAGTTGTTTCTTACACATACAAATATAATCTTCTAATTGAAAAAGTGGCGATTTCGCGCTTGCCAAAGATTGCTGTGAGTATGATTTTTTAAATTGACATTTCATCAAACTAAAAAAAATGCAACAGTGCTGTGAGATTAGATCAATGTATAAACAAATCATTATCATATGGTAGAAATTTTTATTTAGTGAGCAGCTGCCCAAACCAAATGCAAATTTCCTATAGTCCACATAATGTCCATCTCAGCCTAGTCCACATCTTTTCTGTCTAAACATCCGCCCGGGGAAAAATCGCCCCTTTTTCCTGCTCTATTCTTAGAGAATTTTTCAAGACTAGTCTTAAAAAGTGGTTATCCTATAAATTGGCAGTTAATAAACTTTAAAATACAAGAATTTAAAAATATTGTAGTAGGTAGCCCATGCTTTAACTTTAATTTTGATTAATTTTTGAG
Organism: Microlaimidae sp. YZB2_3; assembly: GCA_030248175.1. Classification (NCBI taxonomy): domain Eukaryota; kingdom Metazoa; phylum Nematoda; class Chromadorea; order Desmodorida; family Microlaimidae; species Microlaimidae sp. YZB2_3. Next base: position 49,111 of record JASAMX010006720.1, read on the forward strand.
AAATAAATATGACACTTTTCCAAAAAAATGAAATAGGTAAAAGTTAATTTGGTTTTAGTTAATTTAAATCTCACGACTTTTTTTACTTTGATTGAAACATAAGTAAATTTACAAACTACTATTTATAATAAAAACAAGAAAATGCAAAAAAAAATTGACATAACTTAAATCGTGTTTGAAGATGTTTTTAATCTAAAATATTATTTCTACTGGAAAATTAACTGTTAATTATAAAACAAACAATGCATACAAAATTAAAAATATCATTTATTTTCACCTATTTTTTCGGATGAAAAATTATTTTCTATTTATTACTACATAATATAAATTGAATCAAGATTTAAACTTAAGTGTTGGACACTCAGTTATATTTCTACAATATTTGATTAAAATAAATTCATTATTGGCAACTTTAATTTATTTAGAATACCCGTTCTTTAAATTTAAATGAAATTTTTCTATAAATTTAATTTAACAAAGTCAAAGCGATATGCGCAGTCGGTGCACGATAAGAAAAACAGGTTTCAATCCATTCCTATGGGAATGACCAGTCACCAGAAAACACGCGACGGGCGCGAAAAAACTTGGCCGCTGTCAAAACTTTTTATGTTCGTCTGTTTCATTGACAATTTACATGTCAAAAAACTAAACTTAGCTCCGATCTACTCCACGTGTATAAAATGCTGTTCTACACGTCATTTTACACGAAGAAATATTCGGCAATATATATGTATAGCAGCCGAATACTTCACAGCCCGTAGAAATTTAGTGTGAAAAACGACTTTTTTGATTACGGTTAGGTTACGAGTAGGATTACGGTTACGGTTGATTAGGCAGTGTTAACAAACTGAGTCATACACCACTTGGTATATATCGTCTTTACTACGGCAAAATGAGCCACAATTCGTATAAAATATGTGTGTTTGTGAATCATTTTAAATTATAACCAGGACCCTATTAACTACAGAATGAGTTACAGTCACGTGTATTTTATAATAACAGTAACTCATTTTGCCGTAGTAACGACGATATTTACTTTAGTAGGTTTTCACTTGTAATAAATTAAAAAGTATGCCCGGGATTAAACAAATAAGTCTGCACGGCGGTTCTGAAAGTTGGTACAACTCCACAACCTCAAGAAACGACCGTCCCGACACACGTCGGTTAAAACACAAAAAGTTTTCGACAAAAATGCTTTATTTGTCTAGTGACAAAATAGTTTAGTTGCACGTGAAACCAAGCGAAATAGTTTTTTTAATTTCCCTGATCTAAATTAACTTAACTTAACTTAATTTTTGATTAATTATTAATTAATTTAATTTTTAATTTTTAACTATAATAATTATTAATAATTGATTAAAGGTTTAATTAACTCATTGACTTATTTTATTTTTAAGTTTAAACTCATTTTATTTTTGTATATTTTACGTAAATTGTTACCGTATTGTAACTTTAATGTTTTAAGAGAATTTTAGAACATCACAAAAAACATAAAAACTCAGTAAATAATAAATTTTTATGAATATCAAGAGTCTCGAAACTATAAAACAAGCCTAAGTAACTGGTGCAGTTGTTCAGTTAATGAATATGGGGGCGATATGATTACGAATCAAAATGTTCACGTTTACTGTTATTGATAAAAATCAATTAAAGTTAAAAATCTTGGTTATTACAAATTGATGATTGATTATCAATGCAAATGGTATTGTTTTGATTAGATATCACATAATCCTCAGTTTTTATTTAGTACACAACTGCACCACCCATGATTGGTTTACCTATAATTTGTTTAAAGTGTAAAAATATTTCTATCATGCCTAAAAAAGTTGTGGGGACCGTTATGTCTCGGAACCGTCGTGTTTCAGTTTCGGAGTATTGTTTTTTGAGTTTGTTTGCCGTAAGCAATTTAGTTATTAGCATTACGTGTGGTTTAAAGCTGCTTCATTATTTCTTCCAAATTGTCCAAAGAAAAAATCCAAGGAAGAAAATCCAAAAGGAAAAGTCCAAAGGAAATTTATAAACTTGTTTATACTTCGACCAACGGACAAATTCAAAACAATTTTGGACAAACTAAAGTTTTTTGAACAAATTTTCCTTTGGACAATCCAAAGATTCCCTTTGGAAAATTTCAAAGGATTGTCTTTTGGATGAACTATAAATGCTTTTTAAATACTGTCCAAAAGACGTCGAAAGAACAGTTTAAAGTGCCTAAAAGTCTTCAAAACGCAAGTTGAAAATTATAAATTTTGTTTCGGCTGTCCTAAGGACAACATTAAATTGTCTAAAGAACACTTTTGGATTGTCCAAACAACGATTTTGGCTAGTCAAAATTTGTCTTTTATACTTTGTCCTTTAGAAACTTTGGACGAAATATAAACACAATTACTAATTTCCTTTGGACCTTGTCCTTTCGACTTTGCTCTCTGTATTTGTTTATTAAACTGTCCTTTGGACTGTTTTTTGGACTTCATCGTTTTGTCGATATTTTTGGACTGTCCTTGGACAAAATATATGAACGAGCATAAAAAAAATTTGCTTTGGACACTTTAGATGATATTCATACAAACCAGGCTTTTGTCTTTTTACACTAGAATTATTAAAACTGTATGAACAAAATACGAACCAGGCTTTAGTGTTTTTACACTTTAATATTATTGCATCGCACACAACAAAATAATTTTAATTTTCCTTAATGTTTAAAACATTTCAAAGCTATGATATATAAGCGTTGCTTAAAGCTTACATATCATTTGTGCGGCCTGTTCTTGAAACTGAAACTTTTGTTTGGAATCCACATCTTAAAAAAGGTAAAATACGCATTGAAAAAGTCCAAAGGACTTTTACTCGCAGAATATACAGCAGATGTGGGTTTTCTCATGTTAATTACGAATTACACTTAGCTGAGCTGGGATTAGAATCCTTAGAGTCTAGGCATGATAAAAATGATCTTATTATGTGTTATAAGATTTTAAACAATCTAGTTGATGTCAATAGTAACTATTTTTTTAACGTATTGTAGAAAAACGTACCCGCGGTCACAGCTTTAAACTTAAACACAAGGCTTTTAAAACCGATTTAGTAAAATATTTTTTTAGCAACAGAGTAATTTTACTGTAGAACTTTCTTTCAGGTGATATTGTTTCATTAACTAGCTTAAATATGTTCAAATCAAAATTAAAAACCATAATTATTTAAATGTACATAATTATATGGTTTAGGGTCAATGGAGCCGAGGGAACTTGGAGCCCAAAATAAACATCGCTAAAATCTATACCTAAGCCTAAGCAAAGCCTAAAAAAGAATAAAAAATTTTTCCAGCGGCTCCAAGTTCCTTACTTACGGGTCTAAAGACCCCGTACCAATTATATTATTTTAATGTACTAATATTTATTTTGTGTTTTTATAACATGATCTTATGTTTGTTCATTCTGGTGTTTATTGATAACCATGCACTATATTGCAATGAAATAGCAACGTTGTACATAACTTTTTACTTAATAGTAATCTGTACTACTATTATTAAATAAATAAATTAAATAATGCATGGGCCTATTTTTTAGCATGTTGAATTTTTTACCCACTTTGGAAAGTGCGGGTTTTTTAGAGCT
>JASAMX010006722.1:0-61770 GCA_030248175.1 Microlaimidae sp. YZB2_3
ATTTTATTGATAAAACACACGACACACGAAATAAAATAAATCCACTCTTGCTTACTTTCTTTCTTAAAAATAGTGTTATTTTTCTTTAATTGTCAGAATCAAAACAATTTAAAATTTATGTTTTGGGTCACCGAAACCTAAGCTTTCTTTCTGCAAATTTTCATATGAGTTTTTTAATTAGTTTAGACTACCGTTTTTTAGTTTTAAATGTAACAATAATTCTTATTGTTTTATTATAATTCCGTATTCTTTAAAAAAAGCCGTGAGAAAGTACGCAAAACATAAAACAATTAAAATAAGACAAAATCGGCAATCCAGTGTTTCCATAAAATCACAAAATTAATGCTTATTTCAAAACAGTAACTTTATTAAAGTTCGAATAGACGACTTAAAACAATTTGTAACTAAATTTGAGCCTATAGGGTAATGCATTTAATTTCGGCACTTTTTCCAATTGGGCATTTTTGATTTTGGACTATATCTTTGGTAATCCTGGACGGAATACGACGTTTGATAGCTCAAATGAGAGATAATTAGATGTAGATGACTATCGTGAGCTTATTATTTGTTATGTGATGATATTTTCATGTGAAATTGTGTGATTTATAATTTTAAAAAAATGTTACTCGTTTTTAGAACATGGGCATTTCATGATTAGGCAATAAATTGGTTTAAAAATTAAACTGTCCTGGTAAAATTGAGTCTATTTTCCGAATTTTTAGTCCCCGTGGTTCTACGTTGCGTCTGTGGTGAGCAATCGTTATAAAATAAAATAGTGTAATTTTGGCACACTATTGCTGTAGGTAAAAACGGGTTGAATTTAGTGGTCGGGTGGTAAATTGTAGTTGCAAATAGTTAAAAGACAACGTTGAAAAGTGTAGGAGTCATAGCACTACACTTAAACTCGATTAAGGGGGCCTTTAAAAAAGTGCCGAAATTAAATGCACTTTTTTCCCAAATTTTCCTCATTTTGATACCATTTAGCATTTTAGCTGTAACTTTTTTCCAGTTACACGTTGAGCAACAAGTAAAACCTTAAATTAAAGAAAACTGTCTGGAGATAACGATAGGTTTTTAAATTTTTGAAAATGATGATTTTTTGACTGAGAAACAATCGATTGTTTGTAAAGTGTCGAAATTAAATGCATACATTTAATTTCGGCAATTTTTCATTATTTAAAAACTCCTTTAATTAAGTAAAAAAACAACTTTCGTACAGTGAATTTTTTATGACGCAACGCAGTATCGTAAAAGCTTTAAAATGAGCTATCAAACATAAAAATCAGGCCATACAGTGAAAAGTTACATTGGAAAAACGAAAAAGTGCCGAAATTAAATGCACTACCCTATACGTTGTCAATAAAAAAATGAAATTTTAGAAATACTATATCAGCAGTGTAGCTAAGAAACTTAGCTTTTTGTTAAACCTTTATAGTGTTTAAATTGAAGACCTTATTTCTAAAATGTCCCCCAGAATAAGTGTTGCATTTTCACTCACGACACCCTATCATGTCACGGTAGAGCTCAATTCGTTTAATTGAACGGATTTCGCTCACAATCAATTGCGCGAGTTTTGCCGCTCATTCCAGCCATATCCTCTCATACCTGTTCACAAACGTATTTTGGTTTTCGACTCGCGATAAATTCCGCTCGCCACGTGTGTAAAACAAAACCACGCACTGACGAAAAAAACCTTGGATCCCTTGCTGTTTCCATTAGTAAACGCACCTTAATTTAACACTTCAATATTGGGCGGAAAACATGTTTTTTTGAAACCCAAAAAACTCAGAATTTAACATGATTGCACCTTATTTATTAAAGCTGTTTTAATGAATATGCCAAAAGTATCGACAGGAGCTAAATTACGGTTTTTACTAAGTATAAAAATACTAAATTTCGTAGAAAACCACTGCAAAAAGTGTAATATAAAATACTAAACGTAACACTTATAAAAATATTTATTAACTTTAAAAGTAAATTTGGCTAAAATACTAATTTTTTTTTAAAACGACCGCGAAAACTGGAATATAAAACACTACAAGTTTAAAAAATAAAGCAGTTTTACTTTATATTTTAATTCTCAAAACGAGCAATCTCATACATTTTAGGCTCTAAGGTTGTTGGCGAGTTAAGTTATTACTATATAAATATATTTATGCTACTTTAAATAAGAGATTTTGTATTTTAAAAAGGAAGTCGCTTGTTCGAATATCGTGGGGTAGTTGTTTTTATTTAGTTTTGGCAGCAAAAAAACTAAAATAATTAAATTTGAACGTAATGATAAAAAATTTTAACGTTTTTGATTTTTTTATAAAAAAGTTAATTTACTGATAAAAAGTTAAATAGTTAATTTTAAAGTAGTTGAAGTTGAAATGGAGGAAAAGTACAATGCAATAGAACTAGTAGCCGTTGACATTATTCTACAAAAGTCATCTAAACTGAGATTCATTGGTATTTACAGAGAACCTAGTACTAGCAAAGAAAAAGACAATCTAATATTTGAGCTAATCAGGAACTTGACAGAAAACTTTGTAGGAACCATTGTTTTTATTGGAGATTTCAATCTGCCAGGGGTAGATTGGTCTTCAAATAAAATAACTTCAAACACGCAAAATGAAAATAATTGGTTTGAGTTTAAATAAGCTAAAACAATTATTGTTTTAGCTTATTTTTTTTATAAAAGGAGAAAATCGCTATATAAAAGTTCAAGTATAAAAACTATATTGTAAAATTAAAAAAACAAACATAAAAATACAAAAAACTTTTAAAAAGAAAATTTTATACCGCGTCATTTGTTTTATGCTAATTAAAATCACACAAAAGTTTATCAACTACATTTATAACCTTTTTTTGTTTTTGGGAAAAGCCCCATTATACTTTTCTGTGTGTGAAACTTTAAGGGATTTTAAAAAAAATTATGTCGAATTACTATTCAAACTAAACTGACTTTGATTTTGATTTTTCATGATAAACCTTTTTTGTTTTTACGAAAAGTCCCATTATACTGTTTTTTGTTTGTGAAACTGTAAAGGATTTTAAAAAAATTATGTCGAATTACTATTCAAACTAAACTGACTTTGATTTTAATATTTCATTTTGATTTTGATTTGGTTTCATTTTTTTGTTTACCTTAACTACCTTGAAATGAAAACATTAAAAGTATATAAAAAGATTGTTTAAAGTTTTTAATTATGATTGAGCAGAATTTTATGTTTTGTAAAATTTCAATCAATAATCGGTTATTAATTTGACTATTTTCATTTCTACACATATTGAAAAAATCACACCGAAATATAAAATTGTACAATTCTAACGGATATATGTGATTAAATAACGATGTTTTTCAGGTTAAAAAATTTGTTCATACGTAGTATGTATGTTTGTAGTTAAATACGATGTTGGTACAAACAAACAATAGTCCATGTCGATCAAAACCGACTAATGAAAATTTTATTCAGCAAACCGTGGGCAATTTTTTTAGCTTCAATATACAAAAACTACTCTAAGCCTAGATTGTATGTATCGCTAGCGCAGCACCCATTGGAAAAATTCTTTTCGTTTCTGTGTGTTGCGCAGCGAACAACTTGCTAATTTATGTTATGATTTTTGTTTATGAACTGAAAATTTTAATTATTTGATTAATATTTTGAAGTGTAAAATGTCTAAATTTGCGGTGTTTTAAATATAAAAGTTAAAAATAAAAAAAACCTTCGGTGGGTGCTGGAAAAAGGGACCATTAGAAAGTGGACAAGCTTCAGCACCCACCGAGAAATATAGCTTTAAATCTTAATTAAACCCTAATTTTCAGATAAAAACAGTAAAAAATAATTCAAAACTTCAGGAAAAAGGAATAAATATTACTTATGTCAATAAAACTGTTCTTTAAAGTGTAAAACGTGTAGATAAAATAAATCTCGGTGGGTGCTATGCTAGGTCTCGGTGGGTGCTGGAAAAAGGGACCACTAGAAATTGGACAAGCTCCAGCACCCACCGAGAAATATAGTTTTAAATTTAAATTACACCCTAATTTTTATGTAAAAACAGGAAAAAACAATTCAAAACTTCAAAAAAAACGGGATAAATATTACTTATGTGAATAAAACTATGCTTTAAAACGTTTAAATCAATTAATTCTCGGTGGGTGCTAGGTCTCGGTGGGTGCTGTCGGTGGGTGCTAACATCACCGCGGTCCTTTTGGGTCGGCAAAGGGAAAAATTTGGGGTTAGACCCCCCCTTTTGGGTCGCCAAGGATAAAAATTTGGGGTCTAGAAGGACCATTTTTTTAAATTTTTCTCGCGCCTCGCTACGCTCAGCGCTCGATTAATTATATAGTCTTCACTTCCAAATTTGTGTTACACTGTTTTGTAATCATGATACGACCACGATAGACCCCCCTCTTTAGATTGTTATATAGTAGGATTAAAAATTCAGAGGTTAGGAGAAGTAATTTTAAAAACATTTTCTCACACTTTGCATTGCTCAGCTGTAATTCAATGTTTTTTTTTTCAGTTGTTAGGGTTTTGAAAATCAAAAATTTTAAGGTATAAAATTGTTTGTAAAAATTTTTTCTTGGTTTAATAGACTTATTTTTATGGAATAGTAGGAAAATAATTAAGTATGTGACATAAACAAGGTAATAAACACCCCGCGAGAAGCGCGGAAAATTTTTTTTAGTCCATTTATAACGTTTAGGATTTGGACACCCCTGGATCCTCCTTTTGGAAATTTTGTGCAGGGTTGGACCCCCCTTTCCAAAATCCTGTAGTCGCACTCATAAAGCGCGATTAACCAAGGATTAACCAACGATTGTTGATTGGCTTTTGCATTGGCTCACATAATATAAGATAAATTGATAAAAGACTCAATTCCTTTAAATAATAATTAATAATGTACAATAAACTTATAACATAATCAAACATACAGAGGAATTAAATTTAAATTTTTATCAATTTAAATTAATAATGTGACCCAATGCAAAACAAAATAAAATTCGTTTTTTTTAATTTTATTATTTTTTTATTTCGAAATTAGAAATTAACAATATCATGTAATTAACTTTTTTTCAAATATTCTTAAAATCTGACAATTATTTATATAAAAATACTTTAATTAAAACAGTATGTATACTTTTAAAGTCATAAAACATGACAAAAAGTCCAAAAACCGCGTTTAAAGTCAATTTTTATGAGCTTTTTAATCCGATTCTCTCTTGTCCATAAAAAAAAAGACGTCCATACTTAATCTTTGGTTAGTCCTTGGTTAATCGCGCTTTATGAGTGCGGCTACTGGCTACGCCCATGTGTGGGGGTTGTAACCATACATGGGCACGGGGGGGGGTTGGGGGGGTTGGTTAACCCCCCAAATTCTGAGAAGGGGTTTAACCCCCCCTCCACTCAGAAGTGGGGGGGGGGGAAGGTTAACCCCCCAATTTTGGAAAAATGAAGAAAAAAAATGTCTTTAAAATGACTTCTAACGGTAAACGGGAATCGGGTCCCCCGCATAAAAAAACCGGAATCGGGTCCCCGGCAATAAAAAATCGAAAAAGGTAATTGGGTCCCCCAGAAAGGGAATCGGGTCCCCCTTTTCATATGAGGTGTGTGTTTTTTTTTATTACGTTAACATTCCTTCATTAAATATTTAAATTTGTTGATATTTTATTATATTACAGATATTTTGTTTGTATTTTGTTCTCTCGTTTGTAGCACAAAGTACATTTTGGAAATACGTACATAAAATACTACAAAACACTCATAGGATTAGTGAATACACAAACTCTTTCTTTGTTTGCACTGCAATTTAGGTATTATTGTACACCTACTGCGGTACTAATGGACTGTATATACAGTCATATTCACTCGTTTTTTTTCGTTTTTTTGTATCATGATATTTACAGAAAACTGTATTTCTTCAGTTAAAACTTAGAATAGAAATATTTCTGCAATTGCACAGTATGACATTGATCTGTTATCTTAAACACGTTTTCTAAGTCTTACATTCTTCACTGTTACATATAAATTCTTGTTATTATGTTATAAACAGCAAAATATTGTCAACGTTATTTGTGAATGACCTACTGTTTACGTTTTCTCGGAGGGGACTCGATTCCCTCTGCGGGGGACCCGATTCACTATGTGGGGGATCCCTTTCACTGTGCTGGGGACCGGATTCCCTATTTTTTTTCGGGGGACCAGAGCCCATATTTACTAGACACCCTATATACATAGTTGCACTATGCCGCATAGGCGCCCTACCGATAGTGCGAGTTAAAGTGATACTATGAAATTCAATTTACTAGACACACTAAAAGTATTCCTATAGATAGTGGCACTTAGTGTACCACTATAAGCTGCACTATGTTTGCTGCCAAAAAATAAAAACATTTAAAGTTTTTAAATAGACTAATTACATGAAAAAAAACAATCAAATTTTTGCAAAACACACTGTTTAACTCAATAAAGTATCCTACAATTTATAAGACCACTAAAAAACACTTTAAACTGATTTTGAAGTAATTTTGAAACTTAGGCAATTTTCTCTTTATAGTGCCACTTGCTGAGCCACTATGAGAACCACTATGCGCTCTAAAAAATCAATATTAAAGATTCAGGCAAACCGCGCGTCTTCAAAACGGCGGCTTTTTACTGTCACATTACAAAAATAATAAAATATCATTTTTGCATCAAAAAGTATAAATATTTTAAAAATTACATAAAAGAAGCAAATCCATAATAAAAATTATGATTTTCTAATATTTAATAAAATATATATGCGTTTGTTTTTTATCATTGCTTATGTGTTAAAACCTTATTTGAACATATAAATAAAAAAACTTGCAAAAATGCGTAAAAAACTAGCTCAAATATTGTATTTTTATCTATAATTATTCTATAGTGCTCGTCTTAGGGCGGTCTCTACCGCCCTAAGCAAATATCGCTGAATAGTTAGTGCACGATCGTTTTAGTGGGGCTAGTATATTCAACAAGACGTAAAAGTGCCACTTTAGAGCAATTTTATAGTGGAACTAAGCGGATAGTGCTCCTAGTAAATACGGGCTCAGATTCGGCCAAATCCTTCTAACTGCCTCCAAACTTAAGTTTTGAGGTAAAAATGAATGTTTTAAGCAATAAAAATTTAAAAAGTTCAAAAATGCAATAAAAAGGGCTTTTTGACCTAAAATTAGCGTTTTTTACCTATTTTTCCTTCAAAATCGAAAAACTATATGGGTAAAATGCACTCCAGAAAAAAACACGATATGGGCAAAAATATATAATATAACGAAAAATGTGCAACTCCTATATAAAAAAATACGGAAAAGGTGACCTTTATAATGAGCCTCTCCATTTAAATGACACTCTCCATAATAATGGCAGAGTAGCCATTTTAATGCGGGAAAATATGCTGTTCGCCTACGTTATTCAGCACAAATGTGCGTGGATCAATAAAAACATTTTATTTCATTTGCGGGATGCGTGCGCATTTAGTGTAAAGTGACGTAGGCGAACGGCATATTCCTTTGAATTAAAAGGCCATTATTATGGAGGAAGGGTGCCATTTAAATGGAGAGGCTCATTATAAAGGCCACCTTTTCCGTACTTTTTTATATAGGAGTTGCACATTCTTTGTTATATTATATATTTTTGATATGGGTATTTTGCGTTTCTCGGATTTTAACCCCCCCCCCTAATTGTGGGTTTAACCCCCCACCACTCCGGACCAACTTGCCCATGTATGGTTGTAACCCCCCCTTTTTTGGGCTGGCGCCTGGCGGAGGTAAAAATTTGGGGGTCCCAAGAAAACAATTTTAAAAATTTTTCTTGCGCTTCGCTCCGCTCAGCGCTCGACATTTATATACCTTTTTATAACTTTTAATTGATGTTTCAAATGAATTTTAAAGACAATTTTTGAAAATTTTTTCGTGCTGTCGCACGATTTTTAATATTATACCTTTTTAAACCCACATTTTTTCACGTTTAACTTAAAAAACAATGCAAATAACAGCAAAAAAGACTCACCTAGCGCGAAGCGCAAAAAATTTTACCTTTTTTTTAATGTGTTTTTACGGTATTTTGAAAATTTGGAGTACAACCCCCCCTCCTTTTGAAAAATTCGGCTACGTCGCATTTCCCCAGAAAAATAGTCTCAATTCCCCATAAGAGTCTCGATTCCCCAGACATTCCTATTTCCCCAGAAGCTGTTCTTATTTCCCCAGAAGCCGTTCCGATTTCCCCAGAAGCCATTCCCATTTCCCCAGTAAGCAGTCGCAATTCCCCAGTGATAAAATCCTTAGAAAAGGTCTCGATTCCCCAGATAAATTTAGCAGTAGCAGAAGGTTCCAGGAAAATTCGCTTTTTACGTTTCGTTTTTTTCGGATTACCTCTTCTTCTACAACTCGTTTTCGGAAAGCTCGTCTTTCTGAAACATTGCCTCTTATTTGTGGATGCGAATTTGTAGAACATACTTTTTAAAAGACAATTTTCTTGTATTTTGCGACTTAAGTTAAACAATGGATTGAAAACTTTTTTCCTAAGCCTAAGCAAAACCTACAAATCAAGCTAAATATTATCATGATAAAATTTATATTAAATGATTTGTTTTAAAAAACTGCGAGCCTAAGCCTAAGCAAAACTTAATAATTAAGCAAAACTTTGTATAACTATAACTTTGTGTGCTCTTTGAATTAAAGAGTGAAAAGTTTTTTCTTGTTAAATGTTTTATTAATTGTATTAAGCACAATTTTTATGATAATTATGCTTGTTTTATTTCTTATGCTTTATTTTTTAGTATTGCAAAACTCCTAAAATATTATTTAGCAACAAAATTTAGGAAGAACTTGAAAAGCAATAAAAACCACCTAGTATAACAATAAAACAAAAGTTATATCAAAAATAGTAAAAAAAGTGTTAAAGAAAACCAATGATTATGAATATGCAACGCCAACTGTATAAGATGTGTTTCTGGGAAATCGAGACCGCTTTCTGGGGAATCGAGACCGCGTTCTGGGGAATCGAAACCGCTTTCTGGGGAATCGAGACCGCGTTCTGGGGAATCGAAACCACGTTCTGGGGAATTGGGAATTTGTTATCGGGAATTAGGACTAAAAATTTTCTGGGAAAATAGGGCTACTGGGGAATTGCGACTGACCCAAAAAGGCAAACTGGAAAGTACACCGACACCGTCCACCGACACCGACCACCTTTGCTGCAAATTATTATTTCTAAGCCTAAGCAAAACCTAAAAATTCAAATAAAATTACGGTAGAATTTGGTCGGTGTCGGTGGACGGTGTCGGTGTACTTTCTAGTTTGCCCCCAAAAATTCGTGCACGAAAAAAACAGCAAACACTAAATTCCATCGACTCCGATTCCGACTCCGCCTCAAATTCTGCGAGTTAGATATTGATGTGCAGGTTAGGCGGAATAAACAGAAAATCGAACAAAATGATCATATTTGAATGCTTTTTGAATGAATTTAGTTCGTTCGAGAATTAAATTTTTAAAAATTAATAATTTCTAACGGCATTAAACTATAAAAACATGGAATTTGTTTTAAAACCATAAAATTAATAAATTTAAAATGGAATATAATGAATTAATCTCGAGAAACTAATAAATTTCCAATTATTATTCTATTGTAAGGATATGGTTTGAATCCTTGTTTTTATTTGTTTAATTAAAGATTTTTCATTTAAATTTAAGATTTAGCTAAGAGTTAAGATTCGCAGTTTTGGGTTTTAAATTAAACATTTGTTATAATAAATATTAAAGATGTTTTATGTTAGAAAATTGTGTTGAAACAATTCAAGACACAGAAAACTTTATTTTTCATAAGCCTAAGTGAAACCTAAAAATCAAGATAAAAGTCTAAAAAAAAACTTTAAAGCTCTTGATATGCAGAATAATTTACTGTCTAAAGAAAAAATATATTTATTTTGAAAAATTTTATGCCGAAAATATTTTTTCCGGACACCGAAAGGTTTTTAAAAATATTTTTGGAAGGTGTTAAAACTTTTACAACTCACAATCTGACTAATTTTCATGATATATTGAAGGAAAATTGCGTAACTAAATCAACAAGGAGAAAATTCGAATAATGTTAAAAACTACGGTAAGTTACGGTAGATTTGGGACGGAGTCGGAGTCGGTGGAATTGTTTACCAAAAAAACGTTTTTCGGCCTATCACAACATTAAAGCACAATACTGGTATGTAAATAATTCATCGAATTTTTGAGAAAAATATTATGAAACATTACTTTGCGATATTTAGATAGTTTATTTTTGTTTTTTATTAGGAAAACACTTATTTTTTTTTAGAATTTAAGAAGCTCAGCAATCCAATAAAGTTACCGAATTGGGCTAAATCGTGCAAATATAATGCGTTGACCCAAACATACGTATATCAGCCATCGCAACAACTCAGCAAAGCTGGCAAAATTCTTATTTCAAGTGGTTGACTGTAAATATGTGTATGTGTGTGTTCAACAATAGCGTAGCGTTCGGTATAGTTGATATGAAGAAGCACACATTATCAGAAGCTAAAACAGTAACTGTTGCTGAAATTTACCATTGGCATAAGAGTGTTGTTCAATTATTACTTTTATTAGTGATGGGATCCTTTTGTTAGTGTCCCGCACGCTTGTGTTTGCGGTATTAAATCTCGTCAACAAAAGTTAAACCACTTCAGGAGGTGGGTTAAAAATTCGGGGTTTTCCCATTAATCTCGGATTAGTGACGATTTAATCCGAAATTAAATCTTAATCTCAAAGATTAAGTCGGTTAACCTAGATTATTTAATCAATAATGTTAGTATGTTTACTGTGTGTTGACAATCGCTAATCTCAGATTAATTTTAAGTCAGATTAAACCTTCAGCCTACCACCCCTGCTCATAAACAACACATGGACTTGTTTTATATGGATGGACATTTTTAAAAATTTGTCGTTTCTACATTTTGTGATTGTTCACTTATAAAGTGTCTCATATAAAAAAAAACACGTCTTCCAAATTATGGGGTTTGTAAATTTTTTTATGTTTACCATTAAAATTGAAATTTAAAACTTTGCTGTTCTATTAGCTAATTTCCCAAAATATCTCAAGTTTTTTGATCCATCTAGTACAAATTTTTTCTTAGACAATTTGCAGAAAATTCAGGTAATATTTTATAATAAAAAATTGGGTTTTAAAGAGTTTTTTGATTTGAACAGCAATATCTCGTCGAGTTTTAAACTAATCAGAAACATTAAGATGGTTTTGGAAAAGTAAGAACACCAGAAATCGGTTTCACAGGTAAAGCACTATTTTAAAAACCCAATCGTTTAAAGGACTACACCTTTAAGTATGAGTTATTTCGTTCGATGTAAAAACCGGTTTCGTCTGCACAATGGTGTGCATATGTTGGATGCGTCTGTGTTTTATGTGTGCAGTTGCAGTCTGTGGTGTAGTGTAGTTTGAAAGAACTCGTTCTGAAATTTTATATGAATACCCGCGTATCTGTAAAATATAAATATGAATAATGGATGGCGGGGAGTAGCATAGGCATATTAGCCCCACGGCCACCGCGCCAACCATAATAAGGACTTTCGATGTGTCCGTATAAAAACCTCATGGACAAATTCACCATAGGCGAAAATCCCCATAAACGGTACAAAATCCCCATGAGGTAGTGTAAATTTCCCATAAATATAATGCGTTTGCAATATTTCCTTTAAATTTTGACACTTGAAAAATGCCACAAAATTTTATCTGATAAAATTTACCTTGATTTTAGGGTTTTTCTTTCGATCAATATGATATCGATCAGTCCGCGATTGGTTTTTGCTTCACGTTATCTGCGTTAATACATCTATTATTCAGAATTGAAACAAAAAGAAAAAAAAAACACCTATTTTCTGTCAATCACAATTGTTTTAACCCTTTGGGATTCTTTCCGTTGCAAATCCGCAAATCTATTCAGCACCACTGCTGCTCAGTGTTAAACTTGACGCTGTCCGCCGACTCTAGAGCAGCACTGACGCGGAATCTCTTTTGCAGATTTGCAGTGGTTTTTGGACCAAAAAATTCCAAAGGGTTAAAATACTGTATTAATGGGTGGGTAAAACCATAATGCGTCGACAAGCTATTTTACAGTAGAATTCACAGTAGAGATTGTAATTTTTGAAATTCATTCATTACCAACATGCTTTTTTTTCTTTGAAGCATAGGTGGGCAAGGTAATGCGAATAATCATGGGTGGCGCGGGAGCGCCACGGGGCGATTTAGCCCCGTGGTGCCGCGCCAATCATTATTAGAGAACGTGGGTTAATTTTGAAATTCAGAACCTTCTTCTTCTTCTTCTTCTTCTTCTTCTTCTTCTTCTTCTTATTATTATTATTATTATTCCAACGCTCCATCCTTAAAAGCAATATTCCTCATTCGTTACTGATTGATCAAAAATCAACATGGGCTCATTAGAAAGAAGAAGGAATTACGCAACTTTCTTAGGAAGCGCTTTTTTCATTTAGATTCTTGTTATCGATTTATTGATAAAAATAAAAAAATTGAAAAATAGACAAATAAAAAATCCCAACCGCACAATAACAGCCTTTTGGCAACAATAAGGATTGTACAGAACAGATAATCAACATCCCCTCATAAAAACCGCACAAAAAATGCAGACCGGTTTTAATTAGTGGCAGAGTTCTCAGCGCCATCTGCTTCAACCGCGCGGAAAACGGCGAAAACAACAGAGTACTTTTTTAATTCTTGCATTACTGATGACAAAATTAATTCAAAGTTTTATTTATTAAAAAATAATAATAAGCGTCGGTGGCGCGGGAGCGCCACGCGCCGGTAATCATCGGGGGTGCGAGTGCCACCAACGCAATACAGCACCGCGCAAAATATCCCAAAAGCGAAAAAAGGCAGACAAACACCAACCGCAACATACCCGCCACGCAGAGAAAACCAAAGAGCGAAAGATCGCCAGAAATCTTATTTAGAAGACACAAAAAACAAGAAGATAAAAAGAAGCAGAAAGAAATCGGGGGCCAAAAGACCACAAGAAAATGAGGAATGGACAGCGACTAGAAAAAAAACGATACAAACACAACGCATAATCCCAAGACGGGGGAGGGACCAAAAGATCCAAAAAAAAATATAAGAAGATATTTGAACAGCGGACCGGAAAAAGAATATAAACATAACGCTAAATCTCCAAGCAATTTGGGGAGGACCCTAGAGAACGAAAGAATCACTAGAAAATATCTATAAATATATCTGGATAGCGGACGACTCAATGAAAACGATATAAACACAACACATAAATCTCCAACAATTTGGGGGAGGTTCAAAGGACCAGAGAAAATATGAGAAGATATTTGATCAGCGGACCGGATAAAAACGATATAAATGCAACGCATAAATCTCCAATAAATTTTTGGGGGGGGCTACCCGGGCCAAAATGAACCACAAGAAAATATCAATAACTATATTTGATATCAACCGGATAAAATGAATATAAACACAACGCATAAATCTACTATGCAATTTGGTATCCTGGTGCCAAAATGTAACCACAAGAAAATATCAAAAGGATATTTGATCAGCGGACTATGATAAAACGATATAAACACAACGCATAAATCTCCAACGCAAGGTGTCGGTGCCAAAATGTAACCACGAAAAAATATAGAGATATTTGATAGCGGACTCTGATAAAACGATACAAACACAACGCATAAATCCCAATAAATTCGGGAGTTCCAAAAATGTAACCACACGAAAATATAGAGGATATTTTAAACTAATAAAAAAAAATACTAATAATAATATATACCATTTAAACGAAACAAATTAATCGAAATCACAAAATAACTATCGCTATAAATTAGAAAGAACCAAACACGAAAACGCTATCAACACTACAACCTGCAGCACACGAGATAAAACACACTAGGCAAATATATACTATAAAGAGTACGCAAAATCATAGAATAATCTCAGCAAGATAGACCATCAAAGAAATAAACAGAAACAGAAAGCTCAAAGCAAATTTAAATCATTTCAAATAAAAACACAAACAAAGTAACGTCCGAGCAACCCTAGCTAAAATCAAAAAACAAATCAATAGTCATTATTCATCTATAAAAAATTAACAAAAATAGCAAACCAACATCAAAACACAACAGTCAATATACCCTATCTAAATATCCGTTCAAATTACTTTATTCCAAAAGAAATAAAATACAAGATAAAATCAATACAGAGAATTCAATTTAAAATTAGAGAAATAGACATCTTTATAAAACAGCAAAAAAACACAAAACAAAAATACGAAAAAACTAAAAAAAAAAACATACCAAAAAATCCTTTACTAAAAATAAAAACCAATAACAACAACAATCACACGCGAAACAAAAAAAATCCATCATAAAAACTACCATAAAACTCTCCCACAAACAACAAAACCCATACGAAAAACTGCAATTTAACCCACGGCACCGCGCCAACTGTACTTAGAAAACGTGAGTAAATTTTGTAATTCATGTTCATCATCTTCTTCTTCTTATTATTATTTTTACATTAAAAATTATAATTGCAATCATTGGGGCAGGGCATCGCGCCAACTATATTTAGAGAACGTAGATAAACTTTGTCTGGAGCGCAACTGCACCGCACTAACTATAATTAAACAACGTGGGTAAATTTTGTAATTTAAATTTATCTTCTTCTTCTTATTATTTTTTATTTAAAAAAGTATATCTCGGCAACGGAATCATTATAAACATATGTCGTTGCGCAGCTAAAACTATAGTTTATTCGGCTATTTTTTAATTTAATTCAAAAAAAGTGGTAGACTAGCCTTAAAAAATGCTCTAAGAATAGAGCAGGAAAAAGGGAATTTTTCCCGGGGGGAATTTTTAACAAGAAAAAAGTTGAAGAAAGGAAAGAGGACATTATGTGGCCTATAGGAAATTTGCATTTGGTTTGGCAGGCGTTTACCTAAAAAAATTTTTCCAATATGAATTATTTATAATTATAAGCAATTAGAAGGTTATATTTGTATGTGTAAAAAAAAACCTATAAATTTGAAAAAGTGGCGATTCCGCGCTTATAAAGATTGCTGTGAGTATGATTTTTTTAATTAAAATTTCATCAAACTAAAAAAAATGCAACAGTGCTGTGTGATTAGATCAATGTATAAACAAATCAATATCGTATGGTAGAAATTTTTATTTAGTGAACAGCTGGCCAAACCAAATGCAAATTTCCTATAGTCCACTTAGTGTCCATCTCAGCCTAGTCCACATCTTTTCTGTCTAAACATACGCCCGGGGAAAAATCGCCCCTTTTCCCTGCTCTATTCTTAGAGCATTTTTCAAGGCTAGTATGACAGTAATGAAATGGACCAAAGTCACGCAAGAAATAATATCCATAAGCATAGTTGGCACCCAATTGATTGGTCGTTCTGTATGATGTTTATTTCAGTGATAGTACGTTCAGCAGTTTTTTCGCGGTTTTTCAACAAAAAAGCTAGGGTGCTTCGACGGTCGCGAACGCACTTTTCAACCAAACCGTATTCAAATTATTCCTTATGTGTCTTTGGTCGATTAATACAATAGAATATTTGGTTTTATGATCAATTCTTGGTCAATTGTTCAAAGTCAAAGTCATCCTTAATAATATTATTTTGTAAACATGAAAGAAAATTTCTGTTAGAAACCGATTTATTTAAAATAGCTTATGTGACTTACGACGGAAAATAATGAAGAATCTGAAATTTTTTTATGTCCATATATTATTATGTATGACTTCTGAACTTTAAACTAAGTTTAGAGCAAGCTTAGATATGGAACTGTACATTTTTATTTGTACGATTAAGAAAATTAAAATATTCATTCAAACGGATTAGCCTATGTGACTTACGACGGAAAATAATGGAGAATCTGAAATTTGTTTATGTCCATGTATTATTATGTATAGCTTCTGAACTTTAAGCTAAGCTCAGAGCAATAGCTTAGATATGGAACTGTATATTTTATTTGTACAATTAAGAAAATTAAAATATTCAATCAAACGGATTGTTAAAAATAAAGTTTAAAGGCTTTAAAATTCAAAATAAAAAAATTCATCGGTTCCTGTTCCTGGTCGTATAGCAATTTTTATAATATTATTGCTTTTTGTTCCGTCTGAGTTTTAATCTTACTAACAATAAGGGGAGGGGTCCACCGTGGTCGTCGTTGTACCAAAATTACAAAACAAAGTAACACAAATACATGAAAATTAATTCATAAAAAAATGACAAATAAAAAACAATATGCGGGATATGTGTGGATCCAACCAATATCTATACGCATGCCTAATCAAAAAATATAGGTGGTGCGGTAATTTAAAAAAATATAAAAATATGCATACGTATGCATATTGGTTGGATGCACAAATAGCCAGTATAATTTGTTCTTAATATTCTCTTTTATTAATTAATTTTAGTGTATTTTGTTACAGTGAATTTAATTCTGAAAGGTCGTTTTAAATTTTCATTTAATAATATTGCGGTTATGATAATGTATTTTTGTATAATTTAAAAAACATTTTAAAATCTAAAAAAAATTGAATAGTCGTTTCGCACGCCCAATAGGCAGAGCTTTACAAATAATGAGCTAAATTTTTGTTAAGAATATTAGCAAAAAACGCATGTAAAACGGCCATGTAAAAAAAGCAAAGGTATGCTAGAAAGGGTTAAACATAATATTCTATTTGTGAATCACATAATAAATACTTTGATTACTGCAATGCCGTTTAATTTGCATAACGTGCACAATTTGCATAATGTCGTTTAATTTGCATAATTATGAATAACGCCCATGTGAAAAAGCAAAGTTATGCAAAAAAGGGGTTAAAAATATAATGCAATATGTAAATCACGCAAATAAATAACTTGATTACGATGTCGTTTAATTTGCAATGGCATGGGTGAGTGCAGTTGATTGTATGTTAAGCATGATAAACAGTACATTTAGTATTTTCTCGCGCGGTTTTCCAACGCAAGAATTAAGGGAATTCAAAAGTTGCAAAGCTATGTTCGAGAAGTCTCACTTACGCGAGAGTGAAATAAACATATCAATACCATTGTGTTAATTTTACTATTAACAAATTTATAAAAATTGTTTAAACCCCCTGAATTTAAAATTTTTGTTTCTTTATTAGTGTTAAAGTCTCTAACTTTATTTTTGTATACTTTGCATTTTTTTTTGTACTCTGATCTTGATTTTTTATCAATATTACGCTTATGCCAAAGTTTTTTCTTTTGATTTTGTAGTTTTTTTATAGGTATTGGATATTGTAGAATTTTTTCTTGTTTGTAACTATTTTTTTTCCAGGGACATGTCTATTAGTTCCTAACAACAAAATATCCTTGAATCTCTGCCAAGCATTTTCTACTGTGCCACATTCCTCAAATAAAATTTTACAGTTGATTGTAGATAAGTACAAACTTAGCATATCATAATCTGCTTTTAAAAAATCAGATATGTAGTTTTGAATTTTATTTTTAGGAATGTCAAATATTTTAAGATTAATTTTAGATAAAATAGTGTCATGGTCTGATTGTGAAAAACTGGGCGCAACAGTGACATTATTAAAAATTTCTCTATCGTTTGTGAACAAAAGATCCAGATAATTATTTTCACGAGTTGGTTGTGAAACAAGCTGATACATACCTAGCTCAATAAGAAACTCAAACTAATTATTTTGATTTTGCGTGTTTCAAGTTATTTTATATGAAGACCAATCTACCCCTGGCAGATTGAAATCTCCAGTTAAAAGAATGGTTCCTACAAAGTTTTCTGTTAAATTCCTAATTAGCTCAAATATTAGATTGTCTTTTTCTGTCATAATACTAGGTTCTCTATAAATACCAATGAATCTCAGTATAGATGACTTCTGTAGAAGAATGTCAACCGCTACTAGTTCTATTGTATCATACTTTTCCTCCGATTGTAGATAAGTACAAACTTAGCATATCATAATCTGCTTTTAAAAAATCAGATATGTAGTTTTGAATTTTATTTTTAGGAATGTCAAATATTTTAAGATTAATTTTAGATAAAATAGTGTCATGGTCTGATTGTGAAAAATTGGGCGCAACAGTGACATTATTAAAAATTTCTCTATCGTTTGTGAACAAAAGATCCAGATAATTATTTTCACGAGTTGGTTGTGAAACAAGCTGATACATACCTAGCTCAATAAGGAACTCAAACCAATTATTTTGCTTTTGCGTGTTTCAAGTTATTTTATATGAAAACCAATCTATCCCTGGCAGATTGAAATCTCCAGTTAAAACAATGGTTCCTACCAAGTTTTCTGTAAAATTCCTAATTAGCTTAAATATTAGATTGTTTTTTTTCTGTCATAATAATAGGTTCTCTATAAATACCAATGAATCTCAGTATAGATGACTTCTGTAGAAGAATGTCAACCGCTACTAGTTCTATTGTATCATACTTTTCCTCCATTTCAACTTTAACTACTCTAAAAATATTTTTAATTAATAGAACTACTCCACCTCCTCGCCGCTGCTGTCGATCCCTTCGATAAACATTGAAGTCTCTATTTTTAATGATCATTGCATTAGAAGTTGTTTCAGTGAGCCATGTTTCACAAATAAAGCAGATATCAACATCACCATAAATAAGGCTATCTCCTGAAAACAGAACATCAAGCTTTTGACAATGCAACATCAACAGATAATACTATGGGCAGACGTAACATATGTAATATAGCAAAAAATTTTCAACTCCTAAAAAGTGAATAAATGACGCCAATAAATGATTTTATAAAATGTTTTTTAAATATACATTAAACTGGCACATTTTTTTGGGTTATATCATTATAATGGCCTATTCTTCATTAATTCGCGTGATTTAAAATGGATTTTTTCTTATTTGTTCACAGAAATTTTGATAAATTGAGTTGTTCTATTATAAATTAAAACATTCTCTTCGATATAATTTGCGTGAATTAACAGAAGAATATAACTTCAAAACAAAAATTTCTTTTAATAGGACTGAAATTATGTCGTTATAATGGCATATTCTAGCGAGGGTTTTTATTCTGGACCTACACATCTTTTGGTTAAGTATTGTTTATTTTTTAATTTTTTTAGGTTCAAGCTTGGGCCAATTGTGAGCTGAGCTTGAGCCTGAATTTTATTGAGAGCTTGAGCTTAGTACTTACAAATAAACATATGTAAGTATGAATTGGTATTGAGCATTTGTTAGCAGCTCAATGCATCTCTAGTGACAACCATTCTCACAACCAAAAAAGCGATTTTTCATAACGTGTAATCTCAGAGCCACGTGGTGTAATCTTACAACTGCTGAGTGTTAACTCACAAGCAGTTTTAAAAATGTGCTTACAAATTAGGTTGAAAAATTATTATATTGTTAAAAGGTTTTTACTTTTGAAACATTGTAAAATAACGTACAATTCAACCCCACAGACAAAAAAAATTTGTTTTTCCTAAGCCTAAGCAAAACCTAAAATGAAGCCAAAACTTTATCATTGCAAACGCATTATTGTAGATCCCAAACGCAATAGTTCTGAAATTACAGTCTTGAGTTGTAGAATTAGGCAATTAATTTGGAATTGCACAGTTGTGAGAATTGATGTTGTCAGTTTGGTTATCTCCACATGGAATATATGGTTAGAAACATAGGTGAAAAAGGGAGAAGCAGAGTGGGGTCCACACCCTCTAGCATTTTGGGGGCCCCTAGACAAAAATTTAGGGTGGACCTTTCCTTCTCCCTTAAATTTTTGATTTTTTTACCCTTGAACCCCGTCTAGAATATAAATACTAACCCTCACCGCTCCCTAGAGAAAATTTAAGGTACTTTTTTTATACGATTTTTTTTCTTTAAAAACGCAATTTTTTAACACAAATTTAGTTTTTACACCTGTTTTATGCTGGAATATCGCTTTTTATTCCATAAAATGTGGTATTTCATACAAAGAAGAATTATTAATGTTATTATGGTTTAAAACTATTTTGCTCCAGACACTGGATCCCCCCCTCTGCCTCGGTATCGACCGAGTCAGAGGGTTTTGCTAACACTGGAGCCGGTGCTGGAGCCGGGGCAGTCTAAAAATTTAGCATAATTTGTTATTCAGCCATTTTTTTAAAAAGAAATCTAATTCAATTTTTAGTCGTTTTGTCTGTTCTCAAAATTTTTATTATTATTTGAATTGAAATCTGTTAGATTTTTTAGAATCTATTAGATACTAAATTTTTTTAAAAATAAGAGGATATAACTTAAAATTAGCAATAAAACAACTATACATTATAATTTATAGTGAGGTTATAGCCAAACAGGAGAAAAAAAAACTTTGTTATAGTAATCATAACTTTTTCGTCTGCGCGCCGGCGGGCCGGGCCGCTAAACGCCGTTCCATACCCGCATCCGAGGCAACCTTTTCTCCCTTCTCCGAGGTATTCTCTGATTGGTCAGCTGAGAAAAAAAAGTTAAGTTTAAATTTGTGTTCGCTGGTTTTTGATTTTACCATTTGATTTAGTATCGTATCGGACTGTTCATTGTTGTTATTAAAACTATAATCTTATATTTTTATATGTTTATTGTGTTTATTTGTTATCAGCGAATCAAACCTAGCTGACCTGGATGATTTGTAGAATTAAATCGACTATTTAACAACAAAATCAGTTAAATTTTTCAGTAAAAATGGTTAAATAATAAAGATTAAATGTAATATTTTAACAATTAATTTTCAGATTACTCAATTTTGAACAAAAATTTCATTTTTTGAAGGGTAAAAGTTGAATAGTTTTTGTGCATTTTCTGTAAAGGTAAAAATTAAAAAGATTTATGCACTCTAATTTGTTTTTTTTTAAATGCGTCATAACCGCACAATTTTAATTGGTCCGCTGATGTCTCCATCTCCTATACAAATTTACGACGTCAGACAGATTATATCTTAACCATAATTCTATTAAAAATGGTTTTTATTTAGTATTCTAGGCGTTATTTTACGCATACTATAATGTTTTCCACTTAAAAATGATTTTATGATAAAAATATTGATTATAAAATTTAACTTTAATATAGTGTTTTTCGCTTTATTCTTACTTACGCACATTTTACAGTCTAAAAAATGTCATAAAACTAATCAAAAAATGCTCCAGAGCTCCGGCAATTTTAAAGTGGAAGAAGCTCCAGAGCTCCGGCAATTTTAAAGTGGAAGAAGCTCCAGAGCTCCGCCCTGAAAATGCGCAATTTTAAAGCTTGTTTGAACTTGAAATTATTTTATTTACATTTTCACGTCTGAAAAAAAATTTTCAAAAATTTTCCGACAAATTTTATGACATTACTCTTTAAATATGTACAAAAATAGTACCAAAAATAAGGCATAAGATGTTCCAGAGCACCGGCGGTTTCTCCGGAGCTCCGTGAAAAGCAGAGGTCTTCTCTGGAGCTCCTCTTTGAAGCCGCAGACCAAAATTTCCTATTTTCTGCTCCAAGTTCATATGGAACGGTTGTATTTGCCGTATAAAATTTTATAGAGATTTAAATAATTTTATATTGAGTTATTACAGTATCTAGTATTTTCATTGTTTTTAAAGTTCTTCTTAATCTGCTGTTCAATGCAAAATACAACAAAAAAGTGCGTGCAAAAAACACATTAAGACTGATTAAAATACCCGTAAAAATTTATATTAATGCATTTCACTGTTAAAACAAGCTTTAAAATAAGATATCGTAATGTGTTTTTTAATGAATCGTTACAAGTTTTAATTTAATATCGACGATACATTATTTAAGAATATTTTTAGGATATATCTTTAAAAACAGAAGGAAATCTAGAGCTTCGTCCTGTTTATTTGACTAACTTAACGTTTTAAACGCGTCTGCCACATTTGTTTTGTGCACACATTTAAAGATTTTTAAGCTTATAAATTACGAAAATCCTCACTTAAATTTGTAGAAACGTTTTTAAAGATTTAAGTGACATAATGTATAAATTGCGCTGTTTTAACGTTCGAATCATTTTATTTCAAACCCTATGAACGCAAAATTAATCTCAGTTTCTTTTCCTTCGCTGACCAATCAGGGAAAACCACTCTCCGGGAGAAAGAAATTGCCTCGGATGCGGGTATGGAACGGCGTTTAGCGGCCGGGCTTGGCCGAGCTGAAAAACGACGGGCCAATACTAAATTTTAGGCGCGTGGGGCAGGACCGGGCCGTAAAATTTCAGACCGTTTACAACTCTGTACCTAATTGAGCCATGTGGCCCTAATTGAGGTTATTTAAAACTGTAATATTGGCCAAAAAAGGCCATATGTAGGGCACTCTTTAATTAATACAGTTAATGCTTTTGAGCAATATATTTCACATATTTTTTGTTTGTTATTAGTTGTATATTTTTGATAACTGTAAAAAAAATATACGTTTTATGTTTTAATAATTTAAAACTTGTTATTTTAGAATCTTA
Organism: Microlaimidae sp. YZB2_3; assembly: GCA_030248175.1. Taxonomy (NCBI): domain Eukaryota; kingdom Metazoa; phylum Nematoda; class Chromadorea; order Desmodorida; family Microlaimidae; species Microlaimidae sp. YZB2_3. The sequence goes on from JASAMX010006722.1 coordinate 22,479, forward strand.
AAAATTTTAATTTGATGTTCCACATTAATAATATTAAATTGTCTAGTTTTGTTTAATCTTGCATATTACAACACACCCCACGCATAACAAAAAATATCATTAAAATCATAAAATAGATTGTCTACTGTATGTCTTAATCTATTAAGCGTAATGTCAACACGCCATCCGTTCTGTCATGCGCCACGGTTTTACATTTATTTGTAATTTTTGATTTTTTTTATATATCATATTCAAAAATGTTTGCATACAAAAAAGGCTTTTGCTTTGGTTTTACAGAAATAAAAAGCTTGTGTAATTGTATCACTTTAGTTGAACATGCTTAAATTTGGTTTACTTATCAAATTACACAATGTGTTTATTCGGTTTTAATACGAATTGAACTATCCCAGACATTTTAGAAATTGATACTTTTTGTGTTTTTTTTATAAAAATAATCTGGAAAAAGTTTAAAACTTTGAAGATTTCGTCAAGCATCTGTTTTGAAACATTTAGTTGCATTGTTACTTTCTATAAACATGTTAAAACTCTCACTATAATCCATTTAAACCTAAAAAGTATTCGACAAAAGAAAATCATACTGAAAAAACTTAATTTAATGTTTGTTGCAGTTGTTGAATGAATTTTTGTTCAACAATAAGATGAATTTTCTTACTAAAATTTGTTTTTTAATTGGTATTTATCTACATTGTATATTGGCGTCTGACCCTGCAGAAAATGACCCTGCTGGATACGATGATACTGAATGGAAAGCTGCTTACGACAGACTAGGAGAGGTTTGAAAAAAAAATCAAAACTATACTTAGTAATATAAATAATAATATAAATAATAATATAAATAATAAAATAAATAATAATAAATATAATATAAAAATAATATAATCTTTTTACAATTGAAAAAAGAATGAAATTTGAACCGTCGAGATTAAAGTAAATTTTAATTTTTCAACATCAGGGCGCTCGATAAAACACAGAGGTGGGTTGTTCAAACAAGATAGGGGGCCCCTTAACTAAAGGGGCCCATTAAATTGGTGGTAACTTAACTATTTCCGTTGTTCAAAACTCGCTAAGTACCTTAAGTTGCGTTGTTTAAAGATAAAGTATGTACCTTAACCTGTTCACGTGATGGCCTTTCCCCCTTTACAACCAAAACCTTGTACAACAAAGGTGAAATCTTCGTCACGTACTTTTAATTAAGGGGCCCCTTAAGTCAATTTGATTTCTGAACAACCCAACCCAGGCTTTATAATTGAAAAAAACATAAGCACATTATTAAATGAAAATAATAAAGAATATGAAAATATCAATAAAACAAACATGTAAAATAAACAAGAATGCATGAAAATTAATTAATTATTAATTAATTTTCATGTATTCTTGGAATAAATATATTAATGCTGTTTTTTTACAAATAATTTTTTAAATGCAGTTTTTTAAATTACTAGATGATTAATTTTTACTTTTAAAAGACAGGTTGGGTGTATCAAAATTTTTAGCTGTCTGTTGGAGGAATTGGTTTACAGTACTACTGAACGTTTTGCAGTGAAAACTGTTTGGTGAAATCTTAAAATTCATAAAATAACTTTTTACACTTAAATATAAAATATTTTTTTTATTTGCCAGTTCAGAAACTTAGAACTTCAACTAAAACGCGTTCACAATAGTAGTTTCCGTTTATTTGTTTGTAGTAAAAACAAAACCATGCTTTTTCATACCCAATTACCATTGTTGGGCGTTACCTATGTTGGTTTGAGGTGAGCAATAGTTTTGTTGGATCTTGGATTCATCACTGAATTTTTAAATTTTAGTTATATATTTTTAAAATGATTAATATATTTTGTTAATTTTTTAAAGGTGATTGTTGACCGTGGAAATTTCTCGATTGATCCCTGCTGGAGTTTTTACAGACATACCTGTGGAAACTTCGTGTCTTATCTTAAGGTAAATTTAGTGGTTTTTATTTTGTTTTTTCACTTTTATTTATGCTGGGATTTTGTTTGTGTTTGTACAGTGCCATTGCACTGAAAGCCTTTCTCCAGAAATTTTAAAGATTAAAATATAAAAAAAACAACACAACGCGTGTTCCAAATATAATAAAACTTGTTGGCAAATTATCCCTTAAATGCGCAACGATTTTTAATATTTTTAAAATTAAATACATTTTAACGAAGAAGAACTATAGATGCAGTGCCACAAATTTTTTAACAATACTGCAAAGAGTATTTAGCAAAAAAGCAAATCTGTTTAATATTGAAAAATAAATAGGGTAGTGCATTTAATTTCGGCACTTTTCCCAATTGGGCATTTTTGATTTTGGACTATATCTTTGGTAATACTGAACGGAATACGACGTTTAATAGCTCAAACGAGAGCTAATTATATTTAGATGACTGTCGTGAGCTTTTTATTTGTTATGCTATGATATTTTTATGTGAAATTGTGTGATTTATAAAAAATAAAATTGTTACTCGTTTTAGAACATGGGCATTTCATGATTACGTAATAATTTGGTTTAAAAATTAAACTGTCCTGGTAAAATTTAGTCTATTTTCCAAATATTTAGTCCCCGTGGTTTTACGTTGCGTTTGTGGTGAGCAATCGTTATAAAATAAAATAGTGTAATTTCGGCACACATATTGCTGTAGGTAAAAACGGGTTAATTAAGTGGTCGGGTGTTAAATTGTAGTTGTAAATAGTTAAAAGACAACGTTCAAATGTATAGGGGTCATAGTACTGCACTTAAACTCGATTAAGGGGGTCCTTTTAAAAAGTGCCGAAATTAAATGCACTTTTTTCCCCAAATTTTGCTCATTTTGATACCATTTGGCATTTTAGCTGTAACTTGTTGCCAGTTACACGTTGAACAACAAGTAGAAGCTTAAATTAAAGAAAACTGTCTGGAGATAATGATAGGCTTTTAAATTTTTGAAAATGATGATTTTTTGACTGAGAAACAATCGATTGTTTGTAAAGTGCCGAAATTAAGTGCATACATTTAATTTCGGCAATTTTTCATTATTTAAAAACTCCTTTAATTAAGTAAAAAAACTACTTTCGTACAGTGAAACTTTTGTGAAGCAACGCAGTATCGTGAAAGCTTCAAAATGAGCTATAAACATGAAAATCGGGCCATACAGTGAAAAGTTACATTGGAAAAACAAAAAAGTGCCGAAATTAAATGCACTACCCTACCTTGTTTTAAAAAAAATTATGAAAATTAATTATTTTCTAACAGAATTTTAAGCATTTCAGAGTTGATAATTTTGCAGCTTTTTTAAATAGTTAAAACTTCTGCGTTCTCAGTAGTTAAAAAAACACATTATGCCAAAATATGCATAATGATAGCCATACATAGATACAAAGATACCCCCTTACAAAGATTTTTAGCAAAAATCGTGAAATTGACCCCCTTTAACCTCTCGGGGTACCCGACCCAGGTAGGTTACCCCTAAAAAATTATATATTTTGGAGCTCAAGAAAGTATGGGCAATCTGCAAAAAAAATTTTTATACGTAAAGCCCCATATGGTAAAAAGTTAGAAATTTGGCCGAAAAAAATTGACCGTAAATTTCGGCAATTTTGGGGCTTACCCCCAAAATTTTTGAAAAAATTTTCTTTTCAGGAGGTAGCCAAAAGTACAAGGACCTTAACGCGAGATATTTGCATATTGATTGCGGCGCGTTCAAAAGTTATAAGACCGCAAACAAAAAATTTTTTGTCAAATTTTTTCCAGTATCGCTAAAAATGAAATAGAGAGTATATGTGTCTATTAATTTTTTTAAAATTATCGAAAGTTTTTTTTACTGGCAATTTAAACGCATTTATATACTTTAATCTCCATAACAGTAAACAGTTCCACTTGCTACTCTTAGTGAAAATAGGTTAAAATATATATCTTATCAATGTTGAGTTATACTTATAAATTGCTGTTTTCTGGAATAAAAATTTTGACTGTAACATTCCCCGGACCGGACTATAAATTTTTTTTAATGATGCCTTATTCAATCTAATCCCTTGGCGTGTGGTTGTTGAAGAAGAGTTACGGAAAACACAAACACACAGACACACACACATGATACACATCATACGTCTATTCTATTTATATGTAAGAAGTTTGGATTATAAAAAAATTGTTCTGTACATTTAAACTTGTAAAAGAACATTTCGTAAATCTGAAACATTTCGTTTCAGATTTAACAAAAAAATCATAACTTCAGAATTTCTTTTAGTTCATTAATGTCTCCTTAAATTTTTAATGAAGTCATTGTTTTCATATTTAAAACAAAAGCATTAAAACAATAAATAAAAGCGAGGTTTGAATGACGTATTATAATGGTCAAAATGATGTGCTATAATTTTTGCAGTTTCTTTACAAGAGAATTACGAATAGTAATAACTTAATGAATGAAACTTTTGTAATAAATAATTTGTATACGGTGCTGTTTAATTTGTCTAAACACAACTCGCGTGCACCTGATTGGTCGTTTAGTATGATAAACAGAGTGTTAATTATTTTTCCGCGGTTTTCGATAATTTTATGTAAGTTTTAAGGTTTGACGCTCACCAATTTGTATATCAGTGGAAATAAATATTTTTCCGACAGAATATGTCGTGAAGAAATAATAGTTTCTCTTGTATATTTTCGGTTATCTTAAAATTTTGTTATGTTTTTTAGAAAAAATATATAATTCTGGAAAACACAACTGAGTTTGGCAATCTCCAAGAGACAGCTCTAAATTTGGATTTGCGCGTGGATAAAATCTTAACAGAATTGGATCCGGAAGATTCCCCAGTCCCGAGTCTCTATAGGAAAGTTAAAGATTTCTACAGTGTGTGCCAAAAGAAAGACACCGACGAAGGCATTGCGAAAATTTTAAAAGATATCGGAAATGTGAGTTTTTAAATATTTTTTAAAAGTTTTTTTGAGATATTTACTATTTAAAATTTTTAAGATACTTTTTTTAATAAATAAAAAAATTTGCAAAAAAAACCAAATGAAATTGTGATCACTGAAACTTAAGTGTAGGTAATCTATTAATTTCTAACGTGAACATAAAATGAAAAAAACTAGCAACATAAGATATTGGTACCGAACCAACTACTGAACTTCAGATCTGTCTTGTTAATAATTCAATAGAAATTTTGAATTTTTACATTGTTGCATTTTAAAAACAAAAATAAATGTTTAAATGATTTATTCCACGTTTGGGTGAAGTTGGGTTTATAGTCAGGTAACCACTTGTTTTCCGTGAAAATATCACGTGTCGAAAAACACTTGATCCGACTCAATATTGATTGGTAACATTACTACTGAAAATTTCTTTTTATTTTTAGTTACTACTGAAAACTTACTATTAATGATGAATATAATCAGGATGAAATTGTATAGGGGGTCAAGTAACCACTCGTTCTTTGAGCAAATGGCACGCTCCGAATAACACGTGACGTATTAAATAATTATGGGCTACATTACCAATAAAGAACAATTTTTTATCTATCTTGGCTTGCATATTTATTTTTTGTTTCTTCTTGACGGTGTGGCGGTAAGCCCTTAATTTCAGCCTAAAAAACTTCAGCTTCAGTCTTGTTCATTTATTCTTTATTTATTTTGATGATACGTAGAACAGAGTTGTAAAAAAAGAAATTGCCACGAGCAATTTATAAAGATAAATGTGTAGGGTATCTGACTTAATTTCGGCTAGGCCTTAATTTCAGCCACCAATTTAGGGTGTTAAATATTGGCTTATTTTTATAACACAAAAGAACTAGCACAAAATTAACTGAATTAATGTTGAATAAAGTGTTTTTGCAAAACTTTTTATTTTTGTTATTCTGCATTATCAATATTTTCATACAAAAAGTGATTTTTTTGTGATTTTCTTAATTTTTGCTTTGTGTTTGAACTGCATCAAATTTAGAACTAAGCACAAAAATATTAAAATAAAAACCTTAAAATATCTTCTATTTAAGGCTCAAAGTTGTTAATTTTCATGTTTTGATATTTTCTTCAAAATCACTTTGCAACGCGTTTAACTAACTGCGCATTTTAAGATTCCGTTAATTTCGGCCACCTTAAATTTTAGGTAAGAGAACCTGCCGTTTTTTACTGTTTTTAAATATTATTGTACTACCGTATTTGTAAAGAATTTTTTTTGCTCGTTTGACTTTTTTTGACGTTTTGTAAGCCAAAAATAAAAATTCGACAAAAAAATAAAGGTTATTAAAACTTGTTTTTTAAGGCTTTGACATAATTGTTTAAAGTCTTGCTAATAATGATTAAAGTTTGCAAACGGGAAAAATTAAGTTATATGTACCAAGAACAATACCTAAGGATAAATTTGCAACCTTTAAAAATTTTTATTGTTCGTTTTGGCAATGGACCTACCTAGCATTACAAAAATTTAGGTCCGCGGTCCCGCCGCGAAATCAAAATTCGTTATGAAACCAATCAATTTTACCTATTTTTTTTCGAAAATTGGAGATTAAACAATTATATTAAAACAATTTCAAGTATTTTTGTTAACTTTTGACCATTACTTAGACCTATATTAAGTGTAACTAAGATTTCTCATAAGTAATATTTTTTGGTTCATCAGAAAAACAAACATTTTGTAATGCTTAATAAAAATACAAAAAACCCCTAAAATTTTTCAAGTCGATGTTTATTTGTATATAGTATATTTCCGGTTTCAAAAATAACACGAAAAATGCATTTAATTTGAGAGGAACCTTGTTTCGTGGTGGGACCGCCGACCTAATTTTTGTTATGCTAGGTAGGTCCATAGGTATAACCAGTTTTTTCTAGGTGGCCGAAGTTAATGGCTCGCGCCTTAATTTCGACCACTATAAAAAAAACTTTAAACCTCCATTGATTTTTAGGTGTAACAGAAATTTTAAAATTTTGCACTGAAATAACCAAAATAGTTATCGTTTGATTTTTAGACTAAATTTTGGGTCGATTGGAAAAACCAGAAAAAACTTATCCAAAAAAATAAAAAAAGTGGCCGAAATTAAGTCAGCTACCCTAATTTTAAATTTTTTATACTCTTTTTCGGCAATAGTTAAATTTATTCTACGTGGCCGAAGTTAATGACACTTAACTTCGACAGTTAAAAAAGAGTTTAAGCCTCAACTGTCATATAAGTGTTGGAAAAAATTTATTTCTGCAGTGGAATAACAAAAATAGTTACTGTTTGGTTTTGAGGTCGAGGGTCGATTGGAAAAGCCAGGGAAAAATTTTATAGAAAATTAGAAAAAAAGTGGCCGAAGTTTAGTTAACTACCTCAATTTAATTTTTTATGTTTACGTTTTTACAAAATTATACAATAATAAACACAGACAAACAAATGCATTCAAACTTATAATTTCAATTAACTTTTTATACAAAATATATACAAGAATGCATTCTAAATAAATCAAAAAATTCACTTTAATTTTTTTTTGAATTTCATACTTTCGTCCTTGGGTATAATGATGCTTTACTGTGTACAGCGCCTTATGTTGAAATAATCTATTGCTCTCGACGGCCCTCGGTTAGTAGCAAGTTACAAAGAGCTGCACTGGAGCGTTCGTTTAGAGCGTCCAAGCGAATCTTTTTGCTCAAAATCACAAAGTGTTAATTTTAAAAGGTTCAAAGCAGTAAAAACACGTTAAATTCTTCAAATAAATTTTCGTAAACACTGTAATTGAAATGCTAAAATCAAAAACTGAATTTAGGTCCGTGGGAAAAATTTAATGTAGTAATTAATAAAATAATGTAAAGAAGATTTTGAATGTAGTTATGGAAATTTCTTTGGATGCCTAAATTGCAAAAAAAAGATTGGTGCCAAAAATTTCGTTTGCAGGGGTCAGGACAGAAAAAATGACCAAAAATGCACTGCTCCGGTTGATTTTTGTTGACTTTAATTGTTCTAACTAGTGAAATTCTCTGGAGTTTTGATTGTCGAAGCTATAGAACTTCGCCCTACTTGTACACAAATTAAAAAAAAACATAATTATTTCATTGCGAAAATTTGAACTTTAAAAAAGTGTAAGATGATAAAATTCAGTCAGGTTGACGCCTGACGAAGATTGACTACAGAGTTAATATTTTGGCTCAAACAGAAAAAAAATTCATTTTTTGTATAAAAAACGTAAAAATCGAGTCGATTTATTGGTACAAGACCCAATGATTCGGTACCCAGTATGTACTCAGTATAAGATAGTAATTTTAAGCGCAATATCCTTAATAAATTCGATTCAATCTCCCTATTAAATTCTTGTTAATTTACATTCTTACTGTTTTATGTTGCAAAACTAAAAATTGTGGTGGATTTATAGTTTGTGGAACGCTTGGGTGGACATATCCTGTTACACAATGACAACACCACCAATTGGACCGATCCCAATTGGAATATTTTTGAGCTAGATTCTCGACTTGGGAGATATTTAGGATATTCCGTGTTGGTTAAGTAAATTTTTTATTTTTGATATTTTTAAAGTTCATAATATCAATACGATACAATTTGCATTAATTTTCTATTATTTGAGATTATCCACTAGCATTATTTAGAATTTTACCTAAACTGATTATTAAATTTATAACCCTTTCCGATTCTTTCCGCTGGATATCAGCAGAACGTATTCCGCATCACCGCTGCTCAGTGTTTATTCCAAGTCCCGGTCGCCTCACTCACCGTCGAAAAGCCAGGTTTAACACACTGCAGCACTGACGTGGAATAGACTAGTTCTAAATAAGCGTCTTTTACTGCACGAGATAGGGTACAAAAAGAAAAAAATATTTGAAAAAATTTAGTTTTCTTAGTTTCTTAAGTTTAAACCTATACCTAGTGAAACATATAATCGTATAGCATTGTTAATTAAGTATAGATTTAAAATTAAGAAACTAAGAAAACTACTATTTTTTCAAATTGCTAAATTGATATGTTAAAGTGCTTTAATATATGAATTTGTGGTAAATAAATTTTGGTTTTTAACTAAACGTAACACTAGTTAGAAATCATCACTAAAATAGTATTTTCTCAAACAATGATTTTAAATTAGCAAAAATAAAGTTGAAACTTGTGTTTTGAAATTAATTTCAAACCTGCATATGGTAGTGCATTTAATTTCGGCACTTTTTCAAACAAAAAAATTAGCAAAAATAAAGTTGAAACTTGTGTTTTGAAATTAATTTCAAACCTGCATATGGTAGTGCATTTAATTTCGGCACTTTTTCAAATTGTGCATTTTTGATTTTGGACTATATCTTTGGTAATCCTGGACGGAATACAACGTTTGATAGCTCAAATGAGAGCTAATTAAATGTAGATGACTGTCGTGAGCTTTTTATTTGTTATGTTATGATATTTTTATGTGAAATTGTGTGATTTAAAAAAATAAAATTGTTACTCGTTTTTAGAACATGGGCATTTCATGATTACGCAAAAATATGGTTTAAAAATTAAACTGTCCTGGTAAAATTTAGTTTATTTTCCGGATTTTTAGTCCCCGTGGTTCTTCGTTGCGTCTGTGGTGAGCAATTGTTATAAAATAAAATAGTGTAATTTCAGCACACATTGCTGTAGGTAAAAACGGGTTCAATTAAGTGGTCGGGTGTTAAATTGTAGTTTTAAATAGTTAAAAGAAAACATTGAAATGTGTAGGGGTCATAGCACTGCACTTAAACGCGATTAAGGGAGTCATTTTAAAAAGTGCCGAAATTAAATGCACTTTTTTCCCAAATTTTGCTCATTTTGATACCATTTGGCATTTTAGCTGTAACTTTTTGCCAGTTACACGTTGAACAACAAGTAGAAACTTAAATTAAAGAAAACTGTCTGGAGATAATGATAGGCTTTTAAATCTTTGAAAATGATGATTTTTTGACTGAGAAACAATCGATTGTTTGTAAAGTGCCGAAATTAAATGCATACATTTAATTTTGGCAATTTTCTATTTTTTTTAAAAACTTATTTAATAAAGGAAAAAAACAGCTTTCGTACAGTAAAACTTTTATGTCGCAACGCAGTATGGTAAAAGCTTTAAAATGAGCTATCAAACATGAAAATCGGGCCATACAGTGAAAAGTTACATTGGAAAAACGAAAAAGTGCCGAAATTAAATGCACTACCCTAGGTTTTTTAATGTTCTGGGGTCGCATTCTGACGTGCGGTTAAAATTTATCCTGGGATAACTTTTTTTACGTGTTTAAGGATGCGAGTAAAAAATTAATTTTATGCAGGTTAAAGTCGGAATAAATTTTTTTCTATTGTTTTAGGGATAAGAATTTATCTAACTCGAGAGGTGGATAAATATTTTCCCCCGTAGGATTAATTTAATAAAAAATAAATTACGCGCATTGACCAACTTTTTTATTTTGCGCGAGGTGGTTTTGGGGAGCAAGAAAAAATATATAAAAATTCATTGCATTCATTTTCACTCCCATATGCGGCAGTCTTATTAATTAACAATATATATTAATTTTTTTAATTTTTATTGGAATGGATTTATCGGGGTAAATATAAGTTTTTCTTCAGAATGCGACCTTTGGTTGTAAAACTATTCAAAATTAAAAAAATTACCTAATAAAAGTCCATTTAAAACTTTTAATTAGAAGCATTTTCTATAATTAAAACATTAAAAAACTGGGAACCAAGCGCCAATAGCACTGTATTTAAGAAGCGGCAAAAAACTAAAAATCCCAAAAAAATGCGTTTGCTTTTGTGATATTAAAAAGTATTTAAGAAATTTTGAAGGGAAGGGGTCAAGATTTTGAAGCAATAAATATTTGAAATATTTTAAAACGTAAAACGTGCTAGTCGCTTGCTTTTTCTTTATTTTCCCCCCACATATGATTGGCGGTAGTAGTCATTGTACCTTCTTCTCACACTAAAAAACATTTATTCTAAAGCAGTCTATACCTTTTGCTGATTTGCAGCGGTTTTAGGACGAAAAAATCCCAAAGGGTTAAAGGAGCATTGTCACAAATCAAAATCCTAACACAAACTCTTAATCAAACACCCTAAGTGGGCTACTCTTTTAATACATAACCTATCTACATGAAATACAATAAATTTGCTTCTCCAGAGCAATCATACATTTATAGAAGTCAATTTATTCGTTTGAGTAACAAAAATTTGTATGATCTAGGCATTGTAGGAATTTGATTTTTGACAGTGCCAGTAAACAACTGATACTATTTACAACAAAGATGAATAAATTACAGTTATTGCAAAAACTTTCACGCACACGCACGTACGTTTTCAGTCAAAAAGTGACATTAAATTAAAATAGAAGAAAAAGAGGTAACTAACTACGCATATTGCTCAGAAAAGAACAGTGCCCCAACCGGAGCTTTTTTGGATCATCTAATTGTCGCGTGTGATCCCAATAGGCGCGTTTTCATCAGGGAGCGGCCTAATCAGGGTGATATAGCCCTTTTTATATGATATATTATCTGTATCAAGGAACAAAACAAACAGATTACAACCATATCGCATTATATTTAATTAATAATGCCTTTTATTGTGTTTTTTGTAAATAAACCAAGGTGCATATGTATTACAAAGTTCATTTAAAGGTGCGGCGGTACAGAACTTTTGATTTTGTTTTTGATTTTTGGCAAAACTTCACCGCGTCCAGGAAAACGTTGTAATTTTTTCGTCAAAATATTTTTAACGGTTTAAAGGATCTTCTTAAAATGGCTAAAATGGGACTTTTCTAGGGCATTATGTACACATTTTAAAATCATTAATCTATCGTTTTAGTCTAAGGTGAATCCACTTAACATAAAAAATTTACTTTCTAAAAACGTTAGTGTAAACGTCTACTGATGTAAAAAAGCATTAAAGGAATGGTAACGAGTAAAATTCTGGTCCTCCAGATGAAATTAAACAAAAATACTATTTTTGCATCATCAAGGTTTTATGACAAAGCAAACATCCGTTGTTTTTTAAAAAGAATATTGCCAAGAATTTTTACTTAATTTTAGTTATGTAAATTTTTTATTTAGCAAATATTAATGTAGACTTTGCTTCAAGACCCGCTTTTTGAATTAAATTGAAAATTTAAGGATTGGAGCTGGGCTCAAAACAGTGAGCTTTTCCTCACTAAAGAAACGCTTTGCCACTATGAACTATCCAAGCCATTATAATATTTGGCTAAATTCATTCGTTTAAACACCTAGTTGAACAGCGCCGCGCTGTATATTTGTTGGACCTGCCGTCCGGCTGGTTTAAAAAACAAATAATAAAATAGCAGAAAAAATGAGAACCGCTATATTATTGCAAAGTTTTGTAGCGGGTTTTAAAGATTCAAAATTCTTTTTGGGTTTTCAAAATTCTATATAATAACACAGCACATTCATCCTTTTTGCTATTTTATCATTTGTGTTTTGAACCAGTCCCACGGCAAATCACGCGCGACGCACAGAATTTAGCCAAATACTACTGTGGCTTGAGGAATGAGGTAAATGTCACTGGTTCAAGTTCAACTCCAAACCCCATTTTTTCAATTTAATTGGAAAATTGGGTTTTGAAACAATTTCTACAGTATTATTTGCTAAATAATAATTTTACAAATTAAAACCTACCACTAAATTTTACAATAACACAAACGTTCTCATTCTTTCTGTTATCTTACTATTAGTGTTGTGTTATTGATTAGCCAGACGGGTTGCACAAATAAATAATATTAGTGGGACGCTGTTTACCTACCGGTTTAAAAAATTGAGTTTATTGAAATATTGCTGTGGTTTGGGCAGCTCTTTAATTGGAAAGTAGGTCTTGAAGCAGAGTCTACAGTAGATTTGTATTTGCAGTAGTAATTGTTAAATAATAAATTTCCTAAATGTTGCGAATTAAAAAGAAATTTTAATGTACGAAATGCCGTAAAAGCTCAAGTTTGGCATTTTAAAAAAATCATGTCTTTAGAACAGTTAAAAATTTTTCGGCGAGAAAAATTACAAGAAAAAATAGACTAAGGCCTTGAACGAAATTTGTTAAAATCGACAAAAATCACCTTTAGATTATTTTTTTCTTGACTGAATACTATACTTTCACCCTGAAAGTTTGCAATACAAAAAAAACCAACAATTTTTATTTATTATACTATATTATTTTTATTTTAAAAGAAGAAATCTATTGTTAAACAAAAATTTAAACTTTTATTGTTTTAACGTTTAGTCCCATAATTACGCAACCGGATGATAACCCAAACCAAAACCTCCTATCTTTGAATATGAGATTCAGTCGCCTCAGGGATTCACATTATTTAGACAGAATTGTGGATTATGCAAACCAAATTGGTAAGATACTGCTAAATTATTAAAATTAACGTTTTACAATTTATATCAAATTAGTACGGGTTAATGTTTCCTAAACAGTAGTGCAAAGCAATGTAGACCACTACGCTATTGAGACAACGAATTGCCACGTTTAAAATGTGTACTTTAAAGGTTCGGTACCGAGTCTAAATTTTTCTTTCGATTTTTATTGTTTTTGTAAAAACATTAACCCTGCCCCCCAATAGCCCACAAAAATTTTTTCATCAAAATATCTTCAGTGGTTCAGGAGATATGACCCTCGAAAAATAGCGTTTCTTGACAATTTTATACTTGAAAAATTGCTCAATGAGTATAAAAATTTAGCTTACAAAATATGCACTTAAAGAAAGCAACTATTTTCTATTTTATTTTAATACCTTGATCGTCCAGACTGATGCAGTATTTGTCGAGATATTGCGTTTCCCGTACAAAACCCGCGATGTTTTTGCTAAAAAAACCAACCGACGGCAGTAATTTGGTTAAGTTTGCCAACATTTTTTCCGTCACTTTGTATTTTTAGCAAAAAAGCGCGAGTTTTTTGTACGGGAAACGTAATATCTCTTTCGACAAATACTGCGTCACTCTTAACGATCAAGATATCAAATTAAGTAGAAAGTAGCTGCTTTCTTTAAGGGCATATTTTGTAATTCAAATTTTAATACCATACCCATTGAACAATCTTTCAAGTAGAGAATTGTCGAAAAAGGCCATTTTTGGAGGGTCATGTCTCCTGTAAGACTAGAGATATTTTGATGAGAAAAATTTTGTGGGCTACTGGGGGCAGGGGTAAGAATTTTAGAAAAATAATCTAAATTTAAGACCAAAAGTTTGACTCAGTACCGCACCATTTAACTGATTACAACTGCAGCCAAGCTTATAATTTAGTGCAGTTGGAGCCTAGGAAACTTAAAACTTGGAGCTAAAAATAAAAAAAAGAGTCAAAAAAAGAAAAACTGCAGCTGATTAACTAAAACCTATTCCTAAGCATAAGCCAAAGCTTAAACCTAACTCCAAAATAATTTTTTACTTTCGGCTCCAGGATCCCATTTTCGGAATCCCAAGTTTTCTAATTTTTTAACGGCTTCAAGTTTGGTACCGACGGTTCTAAAGACCCCGTACTTTTATTTCATTGTCGTTTTTGTCGTTTAAACAAAATGCATAAAGGTGTTTAAAATTGTTTTAGTTTATAATTATAATAACGACACCGCATCAATTTATTAAGTTTGAATTGATTTGCATACAGGAAAAAATTAAAATTTAGAAAAATTCAGGCAAAGATATAAACAAGCAAAAATTATTTCGACAATTAATCTTTGAATAAACATTTTGAGGATTAATAATTAAGGCGTAATAACTTTTTTATGGTTGAAGTTATTTTAAAAAAAAACAGTAATCAGTTTAACCCGTTCCTGTGAAGGCCTTTTCCACCGCTACAACCGTGAAACCTTCGTACAACAAAGATAAAACCTTCGTCTCACGGTGGTCCTATTTTTGTATGATAAATGTCGTACCTAAACCTAACCGCGGTAAGCTCTATTGTGTTTTTCAGTTACAACTTTTTTATAATTTTGAAAATTTTAAATTTAGTAAAACGAAACGTTTTTCAATTTTAAATTTAATAAAACGAAATATCTTTTCATTAGTCGCTTTTTCTAAAAGCAAAACTTTCATTAACTAACTGGTTATACTAGAATAATAACAAACATCAAAATACACCTAAAAACTGTAATAACAAGTAAAATATATTTTTTTAAATAATCACTATTTATTTAATACATTTCGAAATCGAAGTAAATATAAAACTTAAGCTGCTTGGCATCCTAGCGTATTTTCTGTTAAGTTTTTTTAATATCCGTTCAGTAGAAATTATTTATTTTTAAAAGTGGTGTAAAAAAACATTCGGAATAACCAACCGGTATTCTTGATAATAACTCGTCAACCATTGGGGATGAATTTTTAATGTAATACCATGAATTTTCTCAATGTAATCTGACACATCGATTAGTATTATTTAAAATGCAATAAAAATACATCATAAATTATTATACTGGACCTTTAACTGAATAAATGATTCAACTACTTTTTTATGGTCTAACTGACTTTTCTGCGTAACTTTTTTTTCAGATTGATTATAACTTTTTTTTGTAATTGATTATAAATTCATATTTGAAGAAAAACATTGAAGTTCCTTGAAAAAAAAACTAAAATTTTTAAATAGGAAGAAGCAAATTCACAGGAAACAAATATATTAAACAATTTTGCAAAAATATATTTTAACATTTGCAAAATTTTGGTGTAGAATCAAAAAAATTGCCCCAAATATTTTCTGAAATACCAGACATAAAGAAAACAGTTTTTAAAAATAAAAAAACAGTTTTTATAATTTTCTTATAAATCAATTTTTATACAATTAATTTAAAAAAATTACCAGGCAAATTCATTTGGAAGAAATTAGCAGTTTTTTGCTCCAAGTAATCCACAACTGCTTTAGTAATATCGTCCGAACAATTCACGGCGGTTTCAGTTATTTGAAGGGTGGAAGCAGAATTCGAACGAAGGGCGCTGACAAATTTTAATCCCAATTCCTTAATGTCTTGGGGTTCCACAAATTTTACTTCTGGGTGTTTAAAGCCAAAACACAAATCGTAACACGAAAAAATTAAAATAACAATATGTTCAAAACCCAATTCATTCATAATTTTGAACTTACTGATTAAATAAGAGCATTAAAATTTCGAAATTTTTTAACAGAAGGAACATAATTTTTGGGCTTTTGTATAAAACAACAGATATTAAGTAGGGCAGTGCATTTAATTTCGGCACTTTTCCCAATCGGGCATTTTTGATTTTGGACTATATCTTTGGTAATCCTGGACGGAATACGACGTTTGATAGCTCAAATGAGAGCTAATTATATGTAGATGACTGTCGTGAGCTTTTTATTTGTTATGTTATGATATTTCATGTGTAATTATGTGATTTATAAAAAATAAATTTGTTACTCGTTTTTAGAACATTGGCATTTCATGATTACGCAATAAATTGGTTTAAAAATTAAACTGTCCTGGTAAAATTTAGTCTATTTTTCGAATTTTTAGTCCCCGTGGTTCTACGTTGCGTCTGTGGTGAGCAATCGTTATAAAATAAAATAGTGTAATTTCTGCACACATATTGCTGTAGGTAAAAACGGGTTGAATTAAGTGGTCGGGTGTTAAATTGTAGTTGTAAATAGTTAAAAGACAACGTTGAAATGTGTAGGGGTCATAGCACTACACTTAAACTCGATTAAGGGGGTCCTTTTAAAAAGTGCCGAAATTAGATGCACTTTTTTCCCAAATTTTGCTCATTTTGATACCCTTTGGCATTTTAGCTGTAGCTTTTTGCCAGTTACACGTTGAACAACAAGTAGAAGCTTAAATTAAAGAAAACTGTCTGAAGATAATGATAGGCTTTTAAATTTTTGGAAATGATGATTTTTTACTGAGAAACAATCGATTGTTTGTAAAGTGCCGAAATTAAATGCACATATTTAATTTCGGCAATTTTCCATTTTTTTAAAAACTGATTTAAATAAGTAAAAAAAATACTTTCGTACAGTGAAACTTTTGTGACGCAACGCAGTATTGTGAAAGCTTCAAAATGAGCTATCAAACATGAAAATCGGGCCATACAGTAAAAAGTTACATCGGAAAAACAAAAAAGTGCCGGAATTAAATGCATTACCCTAAAACCTTAATTTAAAATTTAGTTTTAAATAGACAAAGTCAAAGTTTTAAACCTTTGATTTATACAACTTTGCTTTACAAATACAAATATTGGTCATCCAGTTCTGTAGCAAGTTATTTTTTATGTATTTTTTCAACATATAAACACTTTTAGTGGACAATGAAATAACTAACTATCTTTTAATATTTAATTAACATACTAACTTTCTTAATATTAAATTGTAAATTTAAATTTCATTAAGTCCCAAATAATTATTTTTGTTAAAATTTAAATTTAAATAAGCATTATTTTGATAAAACTAGCAATTTTTTGACTTTAAATACCAATAATTGGCGAGGTATCGGTTGAATTGTCTTCACAAATAGCACTTGTGCTGGGTTCGCATTCTAAATTATCCATTTCTTGGGCTAAACTCTCACCGAATTCTTGCTTTAAGCCCGGTTCACACTGAGGTGGCAATTCCACCGGTGGCATTTCCACCGCGAGGTGGCATTTTTACCGCTGTTGTATCCAACGTTAAACATATGACGTGTTCAAACTGAGGTGGCAATGCCACCTTGCGGTGGCAATGCCACCGCGAGGTGGCATTGCTACCGCTGTTGTGTTCACTCCACAACTCCGTCATCGGTGGCAGCTCTCTCAAAAAAAAAACGCATGAGAACGCGCGCATTGTTTAAAAAATCGCAAATTTTTCTGCCGCACAGTTTCTAATATAATTTATTGCACGGCTTTAGGTTAAAAAAGTAAACAATCTAAAAACAGGGTTATTAAAAAAATTTAAAAACAAAATCGTTTACTTATATAAATTTAAAAGAAAACTTTTAAGTTCGTTAATGTTTCTTCGACCACCTTTTAGAAATAAAACTTTTAAAAAATATGGCTACTGATTTGGATAAACTTCTGATCAAGTTCGAAACCGTCCGGAACTTTATTACAAGCGAGAAAAACATACATTGACAGAATTAACCAGCAAACAGCTGGGAAATAATGAAAAAGAGTAAAAAGTAAAAAAAGACTAAAAAGTAAAAAAAGTTACAGACATTTTCTTAGCTCTACACGCGGACGAAATGCTCTTCAGCGGTGGCAATGCCACCCCAGTGTGAACCTAGCGGTGGCAATGCCACTGGTGGCATTCCCACCGGTGGCGGTGGCATTCCCACCGGTGGCATTGCCACCTCAGTGTGAACCGGGCTTTAAATGATTTCTTCGAACGTGAGTTCTCCACAAATTTGAACACCCATATTTTTTCCCGCAGTTAGACTGCCCGCATTTATAATAGTAAGCAAGGCGGGAAAAGTATTGCCGAAAAATACCAAAAAAATTGGAGCGGGGAAAAAACAATTACAAAAAGCTAACCCACATTAAAATAACTTGTAAAATTGAAGTATTACAAATTATTACCCACCAATTTTCATTGTACAGTAATGCGGTGACAGTTTGACTTTATATAACTAAAACAATTATTAATATATCATGTTTAAATACTATTAATTATATTTGTTAAAAATACATAATTTCTAGGAAGATTTTCAGATTTGATTAATAATATATTTTTTATAACTAATACGTAATATAAATTTCACAAAAAAGCTTATACCCTCCTCCTTTAAGGGTAGCTAATTGATACAAAAGTAGGAAATCAATTAGCAACCCAACCAGGCTTGGGACTGGCATTTAATCAAAAAGTAGGGACTAAATGGCGGAGTTACCTAACGTTTTTTAATAAAATACTAATGTTAAGATTGTAGACTCAGTGTTAAAAATCAAATCTGAAAGCCAAATGATATTAAAATAAAATTAAAATTAAACCTAATATATATCCTAATCAAATATTACCGTAATGTCTTCTTCACGCCTTCGTTTTTCACGACGACGCTCTCCCTCATTTATTGACGGTTGCTCCACCGTTGTCTCCGCCGCATTGACACTTTCGGCAATCTTTTCGGTTGTTTTTTCTCCAACAGTGGCATTTATTCTTGATTCCATATTATGATCAGTCATATCAATGGTGTAAATAATATTTCTTTCGAAGAGTAAAAGTGCAAAAAACCTTTTGTTTATATACTTTCGATTTAGTTAAACTTACCTAACCATGTATTATAAAAACTAGTTAATTCTAGAAAATCTTAGAATAAACTTGTATATTATGTAATTTAATAGTTGTGTATTACCCTATATTCACCATATGTTTAATAAGTATCATCTTGAAATTTGCTTTATGTTATGTAGAAAGATTACTCTGTTTTGCAATATTTTGTAATATTACCTGATTTAATTTTTCTGTTAGGTAAGAGATTATTTTTTGTTCCATTTTTCTAACCTAAAAACCTGAAATGAACAGTAATATTAACATTAATTGACTACAATAACCGGTTAACAACTAATCTCAAACAGGTGAAAAAACATGTGAAAAACATCCCATCACGGGATAAAAATAATAACAGACCTATCACAGGTCAAAAACAAACATCCCATCGCGGGATACATGTTATGATCCATCTCGGATCTTAAGCTTGAATAATTATATTAGACACTTATTTAATTACATTATTGTCAATACAAAATTTTTGAAACTGAGATATTTCTTTTTTATTTGTAACACTAAATTTAAGAAGCATTGGGCGATATTTGTGACAAAACTTTTTAAGTACTTCACACAATTCATATTTCGTAAATTTAAGTCCCAAAAATTGTTTAAAGAGAATCGCTACTCTGTTAAAGAAATTATTTTTATTAGAACAAATTCTACCAATACGTATCAGTTGAGTTAAAAATACGGTTCTACCTAAATTTTGTGACACATTACTATGTTTATGTACAAAGCGTATAACATTGAAATTAAATTCTTCCGTTTTATTAAAAACGTTTATATTAAGTTTTTGATTTTGACATTTGATATCTAAATCTAAATAGTTGCAGTGATCAAGCTTAACTGATGTTTTTGACAAAGGTAATGACGCCGGATATATATTCTTGCAAAGATCCATAAAAGGTTCGTAGTTTAAGCAGAGCAAATCATCAATGTACCTGCAAGTAATTTCGGTCTTTTTGCGTGCAACAGCATTATTTTTTAAAAACTGAAACTCCATAAAAGATAACACAAGATCGGCTACTTGTGGACTACTATTTGAACCCATAGGTATGCCCGAAATTTGTTTAAAAACTAAACCAGCAAACTTTACATAAGTATTGTCGATAACGAACCTTATTAAACTTTTAATGTCATCTTTTGAAAAATAATCAACTTTATTTGGAGTATCTGTATAATATATTTTACGATAACTTATCGCTAAGTATTTTTTGTTAGCGTTTTTAAACAGCAGATCTAAAAGTTCGTATAAATTTTTATAAATAATGTTATGTGGTAGATTGGTATAAAGCGTACTAAAATCGGCACTGATAAGACTATTAGTTTTATTTGCTTCTTTAATTTTATCAATTACTTGTAAGCTATTCTTAATAGACCAGTGAGTATTACCTATCTTGTCCTTGAGACTATTACAGTAATTTCTAAAATGCTCTTCAAAAAATTTTAAAATCTTACCCAGTAATACTGAAGTAGGTTTAGTACAAGCTTTATTGGCACCTGAAATAAATCTAAATTTAATAGGATTCTTATGGAATTTTGGAATCATAAAAATTGCTGGTAAAATTTTGTTGTCGTTATTAACTATGCAATTAAACAATTCTGAATTTTTGGAAAGATTTTCACATAAATTTTCGGCAAAATGATTTTCAACTGGAGTGTATACCTCATTACCGGAAATATTCCATTTACCTTGTTCATATTTAATCCCTAACTCTTCACATAAAATTAAAGCGTAAAATTTTTTACATATAATAGAAAAGTTATTATTGGCTTTATCAACACTCGTAATAATAAAATTATTGTTGAGAGAACTAATTTTTTTTACGTATGTAATTTTGCTCAATTATATCTTGAGAATTAGAACTTGTTCTAAGATTTTTAAAAAAATTTATTCTTTTATAGACAAGAAAACGTGCTCTTTCGATAAATTTGTTAAATTCTAATTTTGGAATTTTATGTTTCTTTGAAAAGTAATTAACAATATTATCAATACCAGTTTCGGTCGCTTCATTAACTTTAACCCAGTCAATGTTTTTATTAATACGAAATTTAGTACCAAATTTCATGATATTTTGTAAAAAACTATCTTTAACAACATTTAAATTACCAGTGATGATATGTCCAAAATGATTGTTATTAAAAGGCGATGAATGGCATTCGCATGTTGATTTTAATATTAATTCTAGATTGTTTATTGTTAAATCTTGTAAAAATTTTTTATGGTTGCATAAAAGTTTTCCTAAAGATGGTTCATAAACATATACTATTCTTATGCAGTTTACTTTAGATTTATCAATTGGTAAAAGTGCTAATAACGAGTTATCTTTAAATAAATTATCAAATTTAATTAAATCTAATCCTTTATTATAGAAAGGAGTTTTTGCATACATATAACTAATAATTTTCTTAGAATTAGGCGTTAATTTATATTTAAATCTATAAGCAGCAACAGCAAAAACTGCCAATTTTACAAATGAAGAAAAATTGTCGTTTTCTACCAAATTTATAATATTTTTAAAATTTTTGAGAGATATAGCAATTAAATATTGATAAATATCATAACTAGTGACGTTACTATTCTTGAGTTTATCAATAATGGTTTTAATAAGTTCATGATTAATAATCCGATTATTACGTTTAGGGCGAGAACGTTTGCGTTTGCGGTCTCCGTTGGGAAATTTGACACAAAAATAAGGATGATTCAAATATTTTCTGGGGTCTTTACTTAAAGAAATTAGGCCATAGCTTTTAATCTTATCATTTAATCCAAACGGAAAAGCGGTGCTAAGAGTTTTTATCCAAAAATCTTCTCGTTCTAAAAGTTCATTTTTATCATCTGTATTTGCAATAACCTCCAAAACATTAATTTTCATGTTTAAATGTGAATGTCCATTTGAATTAAAATGTTTAACCAAAAAGCTATTTTTACTATTTTTAATGACATCTCTACGGTGTTCATTGAACCTTACTTTTAAGGCCCGTTTAGACTCCCCTACATATTGCATACCGCATTTTGAGCATGAGATTACATATATAATCTTTTTTGTATTACATGAACAACTTTCATTTATATACGAATTAATTTTTTTCCTGGAAGCATAAGTTGTATTAAATGTATTAGTATTAATAAATGTACAAACCAAACATTTACTCTGCTTGCATGGTTCGGTAATATAATTTTGTTTAGTATTTTGAATAATTAATTCAGTGTTATTTGACGAATTTACACAATACATGATGTCTCTTTTATGTGTTGCTTTGGCAGACGTGGAATTAGGTAAAACCCTACTGTCCTGCACCAGGACACTAGGAGAGTGCCGGCTGGAAGCCGTACATCTCACAGCGCCCAGCTCAGCGTCCACGCTGTGAGACGGCGAGCAAGTCGCATTACGATCCCCAACGCCCTGCTCAGCCGTCACGTCAGAGAAAGAAAGCGGTTTTTGATTATTTAAGCAATTCATAGTTTTTTATTTATAGGATGTTTTAAAAGTAAAAACGCTGAGAAAAAAACTGCATAGTTTAAAAGCAAAGTGTGGTTAGAAGTAACCTAATAAAAAGAAGTTTTACTAACACCACACTTGTACAAACGGCTACAAAAATTGTATTATTTAGAAAGTAAGTCCTGTTGCTTGAAAAGCTAACCAGCGTAAATGGTATGTAAAAGTTTTTAGACATTTTAAAAGTTATTTAATTTTTAAACAAAAAACGCTTGCCGTGGTGCATGACTTTATGCCAAAAAAATTTTTTGTAAAAACCAAAACATTTATTGTTAAACACGATTAAACTAAACATCAAATTATTGCGAATTACGTCTGCCAAACACAGAAAAAGTATTCTACTTAATGCAGGCTCATATGTAATATAATTTATTAGTTACTACTAATAAATTATATTTGGCTGAAATAATGAAAACAAATAAGGATGATAGAAAAACTAAAGCTAAATTTAAAATCTTTTTTTAAAAAATTTTTCCTATATTAGGATATAAAGAGATAAAGTTCATAAATTACAAGTTATATTATGTTAAGAAAACGAGAAAAGTAAAAAAATTTCCAAGTAGTGTTTTAGTAAATACTAGACCAACTAACTAATATTAGATTGAAATTTATATTATGTTAAGAAAACGAGAAAAGTAAAAAAATTTTTAAGTAGTTTTTTATTAAATACTCGACCAACTAACTAATATTTGATTGAACTTTAAGACTTTTTCTCTCTATTTCCCAGTGGAATATGGTTGGCTGAAGTTTTTTCTTTAAGTTTTTCAATATCATCCTCAGACCAATGACGTGTAAGGCTAATTTGTCCATTGACCTTAATTTTGCCAAAGCTATGCACAGAGGCTGATACGCCTTTGCAACGTTGTCTAATTTTAGACACTAACGCGACTGTTTTTTTATATTCGCTATTAGCCTTATGCGTCAGGTCCTCTCTTAGTGAGACTTGCATGCTATGCGGCTGAAAATTTTTTAGATTTTTCCTATTTTTACGAATGGTATCTATGTGTTCCATTTTCAAAAACCTAATCAAAAGACAATCCCCATTTGTCCAATGGATATCGGCCACATCGTTTAAAATGTATTTAGATACATTCTTGGATAGTTTAAGTCCATTCTCCATTACGTAGCCGAAAAAATCGAGCAATTCATTTCGATTGAAGCCAACACGGCGTTTAAGGAAACCCCAAAATCGCATATTGTATTTCCGGGACCACTAAACCTGCCAACGTTTTCAGAATGTCAAAGTTTTTTTGATCTTTTTTTACTTTTCTCGTTTTCTTAACATAATATAAATTTAAATCAAATATTAGTTAGTTGGTCGAGTATTTAATAAAACACTACTTTAAAAAATTTTTTTTTACTTTTCTCGTTTTCTTAGCATAATATAAATTTTAATTTATGAACTTTATCTCTTTATATCCTAATATAAAAAAATTTTTTTTAAAAAGATTTTAAATTTATTTTCTAGTTTTTCTATCATCCTTTTTTGTTTTCATTATTTCAACCAAATATAATTTATTAGTATTAACTAATAAATTATATTATGTATGAGCTTACATTAATTATAATATTTTTTCTGTGTTTGGCAGACGTACAGTCCCGCGCAAAGGTAGCTTCCCATTGGAACGCGTCCCGCGGCCTGAAGATTAAGAGAGGACGCAGGTGGAGCCCGCGTCCTGACCCGCGTTCCACGAGTCGCGCGGGTTTTCCAAATTCTTGGGACGCGGCTCAGGCCGCGTTCCATGGAACGCGACCCGCGTTCCAGCAACCCGCGGGACGCAGGCCGCAGGACGCAGGACGCGTTCCAGCAACCCGCGGGACGCGGGAGGCAGGACGCAGGACGCGTTCCACAGACTTCAACCCGCGGTAAGCGGCATTGATTAAAGATTTAAGCTCCGTGGGAAAGACCTTTTGGAGCTGAGCCATAAACCGCGGGCCGCGGTAGGACGCGTTCCAGAACCCGCAGACGGGCTCCAAAACCCGTCAAGCTGACAGAATAAAAAATGCTCCAAAAGAAAATAACGCATGACATCTTTTTTTCTCGAAAAATCAGAGGCATATTTACGTTTAAAGAATATGTTTGAATGTGTCAAACTATTTAAGCGTATTTATGAAGCATAGTACTTAGCATGATGCATATTATATAAGATTATTTTTTAATAAAAATAATGTCCAAACAAGATTTCATTTTTTTACTTGTTTAATACTAAATAAAGAAAAAAATTATCTAATTTATTGTACAGTTGTCATTAAACCAGTAACCATAATACCATATAACAGTGTAGCAAGCCCAATCATGAAATAAAAACTAATTTTTTAATAAAAAACTGATCGTATTGCAATAATTAACACAATAAAAATAATTAAGTTTTTCATAAAATCGTAAAACTTTAACAGAATTTATTTTCACCTTAATTTTTATCAAAAAAGAGCATGAATATTTTTTTTTTATTTTAGAGGTCAGAAATAGTTTAGAAATAGAAATCCAAAAATAGTGCTATATTTTTCAAACATGAAGACACAAACTGTATTGTTTTTTTTTGCTATATTTGTTAAATATATAGAAAACATTTATTGTAATGTCCAAAAATACATAAAAACCAGGATGATTGTGAATAAACAAATACCTAAATTTACATTCTGTTTATATTCTCGTTATTATTATTGCGCCATAGGCCGTACAAAGAAGTGGGAAAGATAATCGCCTTTTATTAACGCTTGTACTTTGATTTTTCACGGAAGGGACACATCCGTGGTATGTGTCACAATATATATCCGTGGTATGTGTAACTCTTACAAAACAATTAGCAATGGACCTACCTAGCATAACAAAAATTGGGTCGGCGGTCCCACCACAAAACAAAGTTCCTCTCAAATTAAATGCATTTTTTCGGATTATTTTTGAAACTGGAAATACTATATACAAATAAAACATCTATTTGAATAATTTTCGTGGTTTTTTTGTATTTAATTAAGCATCACAAAATGTTTGTTTTTTCTGAATAACCAAAAAAATTTACATATGAGAAATCTTAGTTACGCTTAATATAGCTCTAAATAATGGACAAAAAATAACGAAAATACTCGAAATTGTTTTAATATAGTTGTTTAATCTCCGGTTTCCGAAAAAAATTGTGTGGACATTATGTGTGGACATTATGTGGACTATAGGAAATTCGCACTTGGTTTGGCCAGCTCCTGACTGAATAAAAATTTTTACCATATGATATTGATTTGTTTATACATTGATCTAATCACACAGCACTGTTGAATTTTTTTAGTCTGATGAAATGTCAATTGAAAAATCATACTCACAGCAATCATTGACAAGCGCGAAATCGCCACTTTTTCTATTAGAAGGCTATATTTGTATGTGTAAGAAACAACTATAAATTTAAAAAAGTGGCGATTTCGCGCTTGTCAAAGATTGCTGTGAGTATGTTTTTTTCAATTGACATTTCATCAGACTAAAAAAATGCAACAGTGCTGTTTGATTAGATCAATGTATAAACAAATCATTATCATATGGTAGAATTTTTATTCAGTGAGCAACTGCCCAAACCAAACGAAAACTTCCGATATTCCACATAATACCAACCTTAGGCCCGGGAAAAATTGCCCCTTGTTTCGGCTCTATTTTTAGAGCATTTCTCAAGGTTAGTTTTATTGGTGATTATCTTGTGAAATGGGGTGTTGTTGATTATCTGGTGAAAAAAAACTAAAATCTAATAGTGAACTTGGTTATCAAATGGCCAAATCAAATGCGAATATAGTCCACATAATGTTCATCTCAGACTAAAGACAAACCAAACGTAGCTGCAACAGTGCGTTCACATGTTCATTAAACAACTATTTTTTTATGTCACAAAATAAAAATTATTACTAAACTACCATCTGAAGTTGATTTCTACTTTGAATCTTTCATTTTCTGAATTCTAATTGGCTGATACGAGTGACGTCAGATTCTCGTGATTTGAGTGGTTACTTAATGGGGGGCATTTTTCAGTCCAACGAACAACTGTTGCAGCCACGTTGGGTTTACCTTTAGTCCAAATTTTTTCTGTTTAAACATACGCGTGGGGGAAAATCGCCCCTTTTTCCTGCTCTATTCTTAGAGAATTTTACAAGGCTAGTCTACCACTTTTTTGAATTAAATTAAAAAACAGCTTAATAAACTATAGTTTTAACTGCGCAATGACATATGTTTGTAATCATTCCGTTGCCGAGATATACTTTTTTAACAGTTTTAATATTATCAATAAAACACATATTATTTATCAATAAAAAGTAGTTCCTAAGAGTTATTTCGCATTTTTCTACGATTTCCAAAGAACCCATGTTTTTTTTATCAATCAGTAACGAGGGAGGAATACTGGTTTTAAAATATAAGCGCTTGAAAAATAATATATTAATAATAAGGAGAAGAAGAACATAATACTAAATTTACCCACGTTCCTTAATTATAGTTTGCGCGGTGCCGTGGGGCTTAGTATCCGTGTGGCGCTCCCGCGGAACCGTTAATCATTTATAATAATAATAAAAAATAAGAAGAAAAATATGAATTTAAATTACCAAATTTACCCACGTTGTTTATTTATAGTTACTGTGGTGCAGTGGCGCTTCAGATAAAGTTTACCTATGTTCTCTAAATATAGTTGGCGCGATGCCGTGCGCCAATGATTGCAATTATAATTTTTAAAGTAAAAATAATAATAAGAAGAGTATGATGAACATGAATTACAAAATTTACCCACGTGCTCTAAGTATAGTTGGCACGGTGCCGTGGGTTAAATTGCAGTGTGGCACCCCTACCCCTCCGATGATTGGAATAATTTTTTTGAAATGTAAATAATAATAAGAAGAAAAAGATGATAAACACGAATTAAAAAAATTTTACCAGATGCTCTAGTTATAGTTGTCGCGGTGCCGTGGGGCTAAATCGCAGTGGGCTCTCCCGCGCCACCGATGATTGCAATTATTTTTTGGAATAAAAAAAATAGAAGAAGAAGATGATGAACATAAATTACAAATTTTATCCAGATTCTCTTATTATAGTTGGTGTGGTATTACAGGGTTAAATCGCCACGTGAACGATGAAAAAATACATATCTTCGAAAATCTTCAATTACATACCTCTACTCAACATTTTTTAGTTTAAACATAGAAAAAAGGGTTAAAATGCACCTGAAAATGCTTTAAATTGTTAGAGTATTTTTAAACCTCTATTGCCACTTTTTTTACAATTAAAAAAAACACTTTTTTTAAATTGTAAAAAAGTAAAATATTCATTTCGAGTATAGGTGGCTATACTCGCTTTCTAGATATTTTAAGTTTTTAGTTTTTATAATTTTAGCCAAAAATTATAAAATCAACAATAACGTCACATGAACAAATCAACGTCACATGAGCTTTTTCAGTGTAATTATTTTTGTTATTTTGCACTATTTTCTGTGATTTTTTTGTAATAATACAATAATAAATTATTATTATTTCTTATTCACCATTATGCAAAAACTTTTTTTCAAATTAAATATAAACAGTTTATACTTATTTTTTTGTTTTAAAAATTCACGTTTGGTGTCTTTTGGGCTGATACAAATATTGGCGATTCAGAAAAATTGGACTGACTCCGCAGGTTTTTTGAATGTTGAATAATTTTAAATTGTAGTTTTTAAAATTTATGATTATTAGTTTAGCAACAAATTTAAAATTGCTAAAATGAAGACAAGACATCAGCTAGAATTTTTTTAACGCAACAAAATTTGAAAAGAAATTAAAATTTACCTATAATTAGCAACCATCATTATTTTTTGCTAATTTTTTGTACAAAGCTATTTTGTAAAATAGTCTCAGAAAAAACAAGTTTCGGTGTGACAAATATTGCTTTGCGAGTATTTTTTTTTTAAATTGAAATTGCAACTTGAAAATACAAGCACAGTTTAAAGATGTCCAAGTTTTTTTAAATTTCACATTTTATCAAATAATTATTATAATAGGTGTCAACTTTAGGCTTTTTTTTAAGAACATCCTAAGCTATAAATTGGAATTTAAAATTTTAACTTAAACTTTAACTTTAACTTTAATTTTAAAAATTGAGAAAATATTTTTACAACATTAAAAATAACATTTATGGTTGAATTATATTTGGCTCACCTTGTGAATTTGTATGGGGACTAGTGATGTTGTCCGGAGCTCCGAGCTCCGAAGCTCCAGAGCGGGGCTCCGCTTCTAGGAGCTCCGGATCAAATCCCGGAGCTCCGGAGCAACCCCCAGAGCTCCGGAGCAACCCCCAGAGCTCCGGAGCAACCCCCAGAGCTCCGGAACTTCGCGCTTTTTTTATACTAAGTTTGTGAATAATTATAGAGTAATGGCATAATTTATTTTGTCAAAATTTTTTTGTAAATTAAATTTTTTCCAAAACTTATTTAAAACAATAAAAATACTCCTACAAATACAGCTAGAGTCGTTTAAAATGTGTTTCAAGCTTAAATAAACTTTAAATTGCTCATTTAAAGAGCAAAGCTCCGGAGCTCTCTCCGCTTAAAATGGCTAGAGCTCCGGAGCATGATATTGGAGGGTAGGAACATCACTAATGGGGACACGAGAGGATGAAATAAAATGTGCGGTTATGACGTGTTTTTTAAGCGATTTATAATGTGGAAGTTTTTTAATTCCCGCATTTTTACAAAAATCCAGATTTTTGTTACAAATTAAGTGGTTTGATAAATAATTTTTAAATTTAGGCATTGTAATCTGTAATATTAAACTGTTATTGTCGAAAATTATATATTTTTTATTGTTAAATAGTCTATTCAATTCTTTAAATCATCGAGATCAGCTAGGTTTGATTTCCTATAAGTGAAATGAAAAAAAATAAGGTTTTTGCTATCAAAATCTAGTAGCTGCTAAACTAACTGCTAATTGAAGTCATTAGAATTTTTAAACTATTAAACAGTACTTTTAAATTTATTTTATCTTTAAAGAATACTTTCGCGGTGAAGCCAAACCTAGAAATAAACAAGAATTATATGACGGCATTAAAGAATTCTGAAATACTGGAATCTCAAAAACATTGTCGAAAATAATATATTCACCATGTACTTCACATTATTGAATTGCAAGGTGGTGCTACCATGTTTTAAACAACAGATTTATTGTTAAAAAATGTGCTGGTTACGAACTTTTTGTTTTTATTTATATTTTTGTGCAATATTACATAGTATGTTTTTTATTAATTAGTCACTGGTACATTAAAATACAATTGAAATTCATTACTATATTAGTTCTACTAAACAAGTAAAAAATTGCAATGTTGTTTAGACATTATTTTAATTAAAAAATTAACTTATATAATATGCATCATGCTAAGTACTATGCTTTATATATGCACTTAAATAGTTTGCAACATTCAAACATATTATTTAAACGTAAATATGCCTCTGATTTTTCGAGAAAAAAAAGATGTTATGCGTTATTTTCTTTTGAAGCATTTTTTATTCTGTCAGCTTGGCGGGTTTCTGCGGGTTCTGGAATGCGTCCTACCGCGGCCCGCGGTTTATGGCTCAGCTCCAAAAGATCTTTCCCACGTAGCTTAAATCTTTAATCATGCCGCTTACCGCCGGTTGAAGTCTGTGGAACGCGTCCTGCGTCCCGCGTCCCGCGGGTTGCTGGAACGCGTCCTGCGTCCTGCGGCCTGCGTCCCGCGGGTTGCTGGAACGCGGGTCGCGTTCCATGGAACGCGGCCTGAGCCGCGTCCCAAGAATTTGGAAAACCCGCGCGACTCGTGGAACGCGGGTCAAGACGCGGGCTCCACCTGCGTCCTCTCTTAATCTTCAGGCCGCGGGACGCGTTCCAATGGGAAGCTACCTTTGCACGGCACTGTAATTCGCAATAATTTGATGTTTAGTTTAATGTTGAACAATAAATGTTTTGGTTTTTACAAAAAACTTTTTGGCATAAAGTCATGCACCACGGCAAGCGTTTTTTTAAAAAATTATATAACTTTTAAAATGTCTAAAAAAATTTTCATACAATTTACGCTGGTTAGCTTTTCAAGCAACAGGACTCACTTTCTAAATAATACAATTTTCGTAGCCTTTTTGTACAAGTGTGGTGTTAGTAAAACTTCTTTTTATTAGGTTACTTCTAACCACACTTTGCTTTTAAACTATACAGTTTTTTCTTTGTGTTTTAAAAACATCCTAAAAATAAAAAAATATGAATTGCTTAAATAATCAAAAACCGCTTTCTTTCTCTGACGTGACGGCTGAGCAGGGCGTTGGGGATCTTATGCGACTTGCTCGCCGTCTCACAGCGTGGACGCTGAGCTAGGCGCTGTGAGATGTAGGGCTTCCAGCGGGCGCTCTCCTAGTGTCCCGGTGCAGGACAGTAGGGTTTTACCTAATTTCACGTCTGCCAAAGCAACACATAAAAGAAACATCATTTATTGTGTAAATTCGTCAAATAACACAGAATTAATTATTCAAAATACTAAACACAATTATATTACCGAACCATGCAAGCAGAACAAATGTTTGGTTATTAATACTAAGACATTTAATACAACTTATGCTTCCAAGAAAAAATTTAATTCATATATAAATGAAAGTTGTTCATGTAATACAAAAAATATTATATATGTAATCTCATGCTCAAAATGTGGTATGCAATATGTAGGGGAGTCTAAACGGGCTTTAAAAATAAGGTTTAATGAACACTGTAGAGATGTCATTAAAAATAGTAAAAATAGCTTTTTGGTTAAACATTTTAATTCAAACGGACATTTACATTTAAACATGAAAATTAATGTTTTGGAGGTTATTACAAGTACGGATGATAAAAATGAACTTTTAGAACGAGAAGATTTCTGGATAAAAACTCTTAGCACCGCTTTTCCGTTTGGATTAAATGATAAGATTAAAAGCTATGGTCTAATTTCTTTAAGTAAAGATCCTAGAAAATATTTGAATCATCCTTTTTTTTGTTTTATACTTAAAAAAAACCTACAAAAAAACCTACGACAATAAAAACAAAAAAAGAAAACAATACTCAAGAGATAGAAAAACTATCGCCCGCCAACTTAAAACAGGAAAATATCGATTTTCTCTATTTTATTTACACAAAATTAGTTGTACGTATTACTGCTACATCGCCCGCTATCAGAAACTCTCACAACATCAC
Organism: Microlaimidae sp. YZB2_3; assembly: GCA_030248175.1. Classification (NCBI taxonomy): domain Eukaryota; kingdom Metazoa; phylum Nematoda; class Chromadorea; order Desmodorida; family Microlaimidae; species Microlaimidae sp. YZB2_3. The sequence continues at coordinate 54,271 of JASAMX010006722.1, forward strand.
AATTTTAAGCAAATAAAACGACTCTAGGACTAAAGGATCTCTGACGAACACTTTAGCAGTTGCTGATTCCCTCCGGAAACAACAAGACAAGTGGTGTGTCTGACAGTACATATGAGCTGATGGAAGCTCAGGTTGACGGCAACTTTAAAATGTTGATGAGTGCTTAAAGTATTGTTGAAATCATCGCATGTTATTTTTTAACCAAAAATTTATGTTGAATTACTATTCCTTGTTTTAAAACATACTATTCCTAGTTTTGCATCTTTTAAATGTGATTAGGAGTCAGTCAACCCATGTTTTTTTTATCAACTTTAAGGTTACTAGGTTTAAAATTTTACTAGGTTTAAAAATACACCGTACATTCTTTAATAAGTTTTTTAAGTTTTAATGTGATGCTTAATATGTTTGTGTCAAACAAAAGTTCACATGTTTATTTTCTGCTTTGTATTGCAAAAAATAAACTTTCTTTCTTTATTTCGTTTGTGATCGTCATCAGTTTGTTTGTAACTCAAGGAAATCGAAGTTCTTTAAATATGTTTTGCAGAAAAAAATTAAGAGAGCGTGTTTTTTTTTTCAAATACCTGGGAATTTTGTCGACTTTATTTGAACGATTTATTATTCAGTTTAGTTTTAATTGATCAACCTGTCACAATTAGTTATTTTAAACTATTTGAAATTATTTAAAACTGGAAAACATACAGTAAGCACCAGTTAACCAATTAATAAATAATAAATGAAAATAAATTTAGGTTTTAGTGGCAGATTACTTTCTCGTTTTTATTTTTAAAACAAAAAAATAAAACTGGGTGGGTCGCTTTCCGGTTTTTGTACAAATATAATGTACAACCTTCCACAATTTTAAAAGTTATTAGTTATTACTTGTGTAAATCTATAGGTGCGAGGAGAGACAGATTTTATCAGTTTTTGCATTGTTGTTTTTCTTTGTGTTTTTATAAGGATGCATAATGTAAAATTTAGCACATTTTAATGATGTTAACAATTTTTTTGTAAAGGCTAAATTTATATAAAGAATTTTTTGTAAAGGAATTATATGATATTGTGATCAATGAATCAGTTTTAAAGATTTTGGAGCAATCAAGCTAAATTCCTTTTAGAATTTGCAAACAGAAGATCCAGAAATTGAACTAACTTTTCATAAGTAAAATATCCACTAAATACTTTATTGATATTAATTATCTTTTGGTTCATAAAGTTTTTTTAATAACATAAATGCTATTTTTATAGAAATGTTTTGACTTGTGGTAATATAATAGTAAGCAAGGCGGGAAAAGTATTGCCGAAAAATACCCAAAAAATTGGAGGGGGAAAACAATTACAAAAAGCTAACCTACATTAAAACAACTTGTAAAATTGAAGTATTACAAATTATTACCCACCAATTTTCATTGTACAGTAAGGGCTGGTTCATACTTATGACAAAACGTCCTTTGGACAAAGTCCAAAGGACTTTTGTCTTTGGACAAAGTCCAAAGGACAAAATTCGAAGGGAAAAGTCCAAAGGGAAAAGTCCAAAAGAAAAAATCCAAAGGACAACGTATTCATACTTTAGTCCTTTGGACTTTTCCCTTTGGATTTTGTCCTTTGGACTTTGTCCAAAAGACAAATTCTAAGTAGCGTTCATACTTCGTCCAAAGGAAAAAGTCCAAAGAACGTTTCGGCTTGTCAAAAGGACGTTTTGGCTTTTATAAAATTGTCCTTTGGACTTTGTCTAAAGGACGTTTTGTCATAAGTATGAACCAGCCCTAACGCGGTGACAGTTTGACTTTATATAACCAAAACAATTATTAATACATGGTATTTATATACTATTAATTATATTTGTTAAAAATACATAATTTCTAAGAAGAATTTCAGATTTGATTAATAATATAATTTTTATAACAGAATGCGAAATATAAATTTCACAAAAAAGCTTATACCCTCCTCCTTTAAGGGTAGCTAATTGATACAAAAGTAGGAAATCAATTAGCAACCTAACCAGGCTTGGGACTGGCATTTAATCAAAAAGTAGGACTCAGTGTTAAAAATCAAATCTGAAAGTCGAATGATGTTATAGTTTCAGTCTGAAAAAGTTTAGCTTTACTAGTATTATTATACAATATAGTGAACACTTCTTTGAGTGCATAATTCATAACTTAAATCATTATACATATTATTGATCAATCTTTCACGTACAGAATTGTGAAAAAACGCCATTTTCCTATAAAACGCCATAACTCCTGAACCACTGGAAATATTTTGTTGAAAAAAATTTTGTGGGCTATTGGGGGCGGGGGTAAGGTTTTAACAAAAAATCATCATAATCGAAGACAAAAAGTTTGACTCCGCTCCGCACCGCACCTTTAACCAATGATTTTTAATTTTTAATTTAATTTAATAGTCAGATAACAGAACTAATATGTTACTATGCATAGTCTGTGCATAGCTTAATTGTATTGTATCATCATTTCATTTTTCTTTTTTTTTATATCAACAACATCAAATTTACGACTTATTCGCCGCCAACATAGACTATAATTCAAACAAAATATCAACATAGCTATCTGAAATATCTTTAAAGGCTCAAAAACAGCGCTTATTTAATTTTTTGAATGCATCCAAAGAATCAACAGTTACCTAGTTGGGACGGGAGTAGATTGTTCCAAGGTGTAACCAGCCTATTTGCAAAAGAAAATTTCCTTGCATTAATTCGAGTTTCTTCAACAGACAATTTAAAGGGATGACCACGAGTGGACTTCAGGTTAAACTCAAAAAAATCATTGGCTTGCAAATAGTTTAAGCTATGTATAATTTTAAAGCACTCATATAAATCAGTTTTGTCTCTTCGGTTCTTTAATCTTTCTAAACCTAGGTAATCTAGTCTTTGTTCATAACCAACAGGTAACAACTTGCATTTATAAAACAACCTCCTAGTGAAATTTTGTTGCACTTTTTCCAAAATGTTTATATCTTTTTGTAAATGAGGTTTCAAACTGCACTAGCGTACTCCAGAATCAGTCTAACATAAGACTTATACGTTCTGAGAAGATTAGTTCTAGAGTTTGAATCGAATGTTCTAAAAATTAGTGATGTCACTCTCATTGCTTTTTTGCTGTGATTTCACAGCGTTTAGAGAATTTTATATCATATGATATATAAACACCTAGGTCACGCACCAATTCTGTAGTTGCAAGTACATTATTAGAAAGCTATTTTCCATTTAATTACAAAGCTATTTTCCAATCAAGTGGTAATTCTCCAAAACCAAAATACATCTGAAAGATTATTGCCAAATGTTCAGCAATAACTTTAGCAAGCGTTTTAAAAAGTAAGCTGGAAAACAGTCAGGTGTTCGAGAAAATTTGTTTCGGAGCTTTTTTAGGGCTTTAAATACCTTTTTTGTGGTAAATACCATGTTGTCCAACTTCCCAATATTTGGTGGATTAAAATTTGGCAAGGTATTATTATCTTCAGTAAAAACAGAAGCAAAATAATTTCCAAAAAGTTCAACTTTTTCAAAGTCTTCAGTTACAAATGTCCCATCATCTCTTTTAATTTTTGGGATAGTTTGTTTGTTTCATTTTTACTATTAACAAAATTATAAAAATTGTTTAAACCCCCTGAATTAAAAATTTTTGTTTTTTTATTAGTGTTAAAATGTCTGACTTTATTTTTGTATAACTTTGCAAATTTTTTTGGACTCTGATCTTGATTTTTCATGAATATGACGCTTATGCCAAAGTTTTTTCTTTTGATTTTGTAGTTTTCTTATATGTATTGGATATTGTACAATTTTTTTCTTGTTGGTAAATAATTTTTTTCCAGGGACATGTCTATTAATTCCGAACAACAAAATATCCTTGAATCTTTGCTAAGCATTTTCTACTGTGCCACATTCCTCAATTAAAATTTTCCAGTTGATTGTAGATAAGTACAAACTTAGCATGTCATCATAATCTGCTTTTAAAAAATCAGGTATGTAGTTTTGAATCTTATTTTTAGGACTGTCAAATATTTTAAGATTAATTTCAGATAAAATAGTGTCATGGTCTGATTGTGAAAAACTGTGACATTATTAAAAATTCAAATTCAATCAAACTAGTAATAGAATAGGAATAGATAAATTTTAATTTTCGCCGGACTACACTAGGATAGATAATTTTCCTGGACTAGATAACTAACTAATAGTATTCAAATTTTTGTCAAAATTACTAATTTACATAATTAATTAAGCGTGTATTATTGTCTCGCCAAACTTTTAGCTTTAGCTTTGATTTTAGCTTTAATAATATTTTTTAACTAATACTAAAATTTTATTACTTAAGATGTTTCATTGTACATTATTTATTTTTTTCATTGCTAATTAGCTCGTTAAAACTTTTTAAACGTCAAAACTTTTATAACGTCATTTTCGTAACATCAAAGCTTTTTGAAGATATTTAACACTGAACAACTTTTGTTTAAATGGGAGAGTTTTAATAATCGTGTTAATAAAATAATTTGTTTATAAGATAACTAATTAGACATCAAAGTCGCGGTTTTCTATAGTCTGATGCCATAAAAATGAACAAAAAAAATCATTTTCACAGCATCTTAGACAAACGTGAAATTGCCACTTTTTTCAAATTTATATTATTTCTTATACGAAAAATATAACATTTTAATTTAGAAAATAGCGATTTCGCGCTTGTCAAATATTGTTGTGAGTATGATTTTTTTGAGTGTTATTACGCGAGACTATAGGAAAACTAAAGTTTTTTATTAAATTCTTTCACCGTATAAACAAATAATTTTTATAATGGTACAAATATTTTATTTAGTAAGCAACTGCACAAACCAGATGCTGATTTCTTATAGTCCAAAGATGTACACCCCAGACTAGTCCACATCCTTTCTTTGTAAACAAATTTTTTTAAACATATTTCAATTGTATACGAAGTATTACAAATTGTTAATTTTATATAAAAATTTTTAACAAAAATAAAAAAAAACTTTAGCAGATTTTGCGTGCGTTTTTCTCAAAACCCTTATGGAAAGTAAAATGTTTTTTTCTTGCAGAGTTTGAAAGAAGATTCAACGTTAATTTGTTCATTATTATTAATAAAACTTAAATAGTTTGTTTTGTTTTTTTGAAAAATAAAATAAAAAATAAATGTTTTTTACAAAAGTATGGTAGTTTCAAAAATAAATTTAAGAAGAACACGAACAAATATAAAAAAAGCAAAATTTTACTTTTTTTAAATTTTTCTTATATTTGATATACTACGAGAGGTATTAATATTATTCTGAGAGCACACATTCAATAAAATAATCACGTAATTTTGTGATTGAATTGAATTGAATTGAATTGAAAGCCTTTATTAATATTTCTACACAAATATAGTATTTTGAATTATAAACATTAAAATAGAAAAAATCCAAAAAAAAGTTTAATGCACAAATATTTATAGATCATACAATACATCCAATAGTAAAATACATAATGTTAATAAAAAAAACACAAAATACTATGTTGGAAATAAATAAAGGGAAGGAAACACAGAGCCCGGAGGCTACTTACATGTGCCTGTCAAATTTCGTAAAATTACTGAAAGAAACCAGTTTTAATCTTTTTTTTAAAAGTTTTTAATGAATTTGATTTTACAATACACTCAGGTAAAACATTCCAATACCTTGCTACTCTTAAAGAAAAAGAATAAAATAATACATATTTCTTAGCTTTATGTATTTTTAGCTTATGATAATGATCATTTTTACCCAAATACTCACCCCAGCTAAAAAAATCAGAAAAATCTAGATCACTTATTTTGTTTATAATTGAGTAGCATAATGAAAGGTCAAAATGTATTCTCGGTTCTTCAAGAGATTGAAGATTTAAAAAATTTATTCGCTCAATATAACTAGATATTCGACTTAAACCACATTTTAAATATAATCGCCGTGTAAAATAGCGCTGGATTTTTTCAATACAATCGATATCCTTCAAAAAATATTGAGACCACACAGGAGTGCAGTACTCAATTGTGGGTCTAACAAAGCTTTTATATGCTAAAAGAAAAGCATCTACGTTTTTTGTTTGGAAACATTTAAAAGTCATATTGATTAGTTTATATGTTTTTTTTTATATATTTTTGCAATGATCAGATGATTTCAAAGAACTACTAATTAAAACACTAAATCTCGAACTTCTGAATCGGAACTTATTTCTTTTCCGTTAATGAAAACAGGGGTTTTGGGGTTGCCAGTTCCCATGTATACTATGGTGCATTTATTTAATGCTATTTTTAACTACCACTTATGGGACCAGTTTGCTAATTTAGTTACAGCTTCTTGCAAAACATTATTATTTTCGTTTTTATTTCTAATATGATACAACTTAACGTCATCAGCGAAAAGTTTGCAACTCACATTTGATATTTTATTTGGTAAATCATTAATGTACAGCAAAAATAATAAAGGACCTAGCACTGACCCCTGGGGAACCCCAGAAAGCACTTTAGAATTTTCTGAATTCATTATCAATCACGACTTTTTGAGTTCGATTAGACAGGAAACTTTTAATCCAGACTAAAAGGTCACCAGTTATTCCATAAGCTGATAATTTAGAAATTAATTTAGGATGAGAAACCGTGTCGAAGGCTTTGCTAAAATCAATAAAAATAGTATCTATTAGCTGATTATGTTCGATTGCTTTGCTCCAATCAGTTATAGATTCAATTAATTGAGAACAAGTTGATCTTTTAGTCAAAAATCCATGTTGCGATTTCGTTATTAAGTTGTTAGCTTTTAAAAATTGAAAAATTTGATCATAAATGCAAGTTTCCATAATCTTACATGCAATGCAAGTTAAAGATATTGGTCAATAATTTTTAGGATCAGTAGGATTACCCTTTTTAAAAATGGGAATTATAATAGCAGTTAGCCAGCTTAGTGGAATTTCGTGAGTGATAAAAGAAATTTTAAAAACCGTTACTAGTGGTTCAACTAGGCTATAAGCTAATTTTTTGAATAACATTGCAGGTAGATTATCAGATGCTTTGTTAAGCTTATTTTTTTGCTTTTTTAAAGACTTCAACACGATTTCTTTTGTAAATTTAATATTCGAAATAGAGGCCTTGGTTTTCATATTGACTTTTATTTGGCGACTATCATCGTGAGTAAAATTTTCACTAAAAGCATTATTAAGGATATTACACTTATCTTTAACGTTATCAAATAATACCCCATTTTTATTAATCAGGAGGGCTTTTTTCTCATTATTTTTGCGTAATTTTTTAACAAAATTAAACGATTTGTTTTTATCTTTAGATCTTAAAATTTTTTGTTCTTTAGATTCATTATATCGATTTACTTCACTTTTGTAAAGACTATTTAATTTATTGTATTCCAATTTTTTTGCAGGAGTTTTTCGATTTTTCCACAATTTAAGTTTTTTTGATTTTAATATTTGTATATGTCTGGGATGTTTAATTTTCTTATTTGTTTTTCTTAATTGGGTTT
>JASAMX010006726.1:0-22252 GCA_030248175.1 Microlaimidae sp. YZB2_3
AATTTAGCTTAATTTTTAGGCTTTGCTTAGGCTTAGGAAAAAAATTTTTTTCGATCCATTGTTTAACTTGTAAAATACGAAAAACTTCTGTTTTAAAAAGTACATTTACAAAATCGCATTCAAAAGACGAGTTTTCCGAAGACAAGTTGTAGAAGACGAGATGTTGAAAGACGAATTGTAAAAGGCGAAATTTCCGGGAACCCTGGAAAGTACACCGACACCGTCCGCCGACACCGACCACCTTTGCTGCAAATTATTATTTCTAAGCCTAAGCAAAACCTAAAAATTCAAATAAATTCACGGTTGAATTTGGTTGGTGTCGGTGTACTTTCCAGTTTGCCGAATAGCGACTGACCCAAATGGTAACGGCAACGGGACTTTAGGGCCAGAATTCACAAAGAGGGATAATCTTCGTGCTAGCTCGGTGTTAGTTAATTGGGACAAATTACAGTAGGTTTCGGGAAACCTGGGGCTAAGTCTGTTAAAATTTAATTAAACGATAAAAAAGATATAAAAAGCAAAATTTAGAGGAATTATTTATATAAAATACATCACTAATTTTTAGAACATTCAATTCAAACCATAGATGTTTTTGGGGGGGGACAGAGGGGTGCACCCCCCCCCTAGAGCCAAAATTTTGGACCCCCCCCCCCCTGGAAAAAATCCAGGGGGGCCCCCCCCCCTCCCCCCAAGCTCGAGAGCGGTCCGACCTCCCCCCCTGGAAGGCTGGACCCCCCTCCCCCCCTCCCGACCAATTTGGAAGTATATTTTTTATTTACTGTCAAAAACACAGGTTTTTAGTTAAAAACAGTGTTTAAATACACTTTTTAGGCCTAAATAGGCTGTTTTAATACATAAAATTCAATATTAGACCTAAAAACACTTAAATTATTGAGTTTAAAAAATTTTGCTGAAAAATTGGACCCCCCTGACCCCCCCCTAAATTTGAAATCTCGCACCCGGGGTTGACCCCCCCTAAAAAGCCAGGGGGGTCCGGACCCCCCTGGACCCCCCCACCTAAAAAATTTGGGCCTTCCACCTGGGGGTGGACCCCCCCCCCCCTAGCGGACCCGACCAAAAACATCTATGATTCAAACTCTAGAAATAATTTCCTTAGAGCATATAAGTCCTATGTTAGACCAATTCTGGAGTATGCTAGTGCAGTTTGGAACCCTTATTTACAAAAGGATATAAACATTTTGGAAAAAGTGCAACAAAATTTCACTAGACGTTTGTTTTAGCGACAAAAAATTTTTTTTGCTTTTTTTTGTTTTTTTTTTGTTGTTTGTTTGTTCGTTTTTTTTTGTTTGTTTTAACACTTTGGCGACAAAAAATGTCTGGAAGCCAGACTACCAGACGGCGCCACCATTCTCCCGCTAAATCCTTATTCTTGTCATCTTTTGTATATACAATAGAAAACCCGAAGCATATTTATCCCGCATAATGATTACCGCATTGCATAATTATTAGCTCCATTTGTTATGTAATTATTTTAATATTACTTGTATATTGTTTTACTATTGTTTGCAAACGCATTTTTCATTTTGGTCTAAAGTCTCTGCAGCGGCTCTAAAGTCCTGGCTCTAAAGTCCCTCAGCTCTAAAGTCCCCAAACCACCCAAATTTTCCATACAAATTTAAGACATTTTTTGCACCGGTCCGGATTATTCTCGAGAGGCGCTCAAGAGGCCAACTTTATTCACCTTAGATTTTTTCACTCTGCTGCGTAGTTAGCTGCGGAGTAAACTCCTGTTAGCCGTTAAAATTTAAAAAAAGAAACATAGACATCTGTATGCTGGGCAAATCATTTTTACCAGAAAGATGGAAGGTATCACTCTCGAAAACTACTAAAAAAATGAGTTAAATAAGATAGGGTAGTGCATTTAATTTCGGCACTTTTCCCAATTGGGCATTTTTGATTTTGGACTATATCTTTGGTAATCCTGGACGGAATACGACGTTTGATAGCTCAAATGAGAGCTAATTATATGTAGATGACTGTCGTGAGCTTTTTATTTGTTATGTTGTGATATTTTTATGTGAAATTGTGTGATTTACAAAAAATAAAAATGTTACTCGTTTTTAGAACATGGGCATTTCATGATTACCGAATTTTCGAATTTTCCGAATTTTTAGTCCCCGTGGTTCTACGCTGCGTCTGTGGTGAGCAATCGTTATAAAATAAAATAGTGTAATTTCGGCACACATATTGCTGTAGGTAAAAACGGTTGAATTAAGTGGTTGGGTTTTAAATTGGAGCTGTAAATAGTTAAAAGACAACGTTGAAGTGTGTAGGGGTCATAGAACTGCACTTAAACTTGATTAAGGGGGTCCTTTTAAAAAGTGCCGAAATTAAATGCACTTTTTTCCCAAATTTTGCTCATTTTGATACTATTTGGCATTTTAGCTGTAACTTTTTGCCAGTTACACGTTGAACAAAAAGTAGAAGTTTAAATTAAAGAAAACTGTCTGGAGATAATGATAGGTTTTTAAATTTTTGAGAATGATGATTTTTTGACTTAGAAACAATCGATTGTTTGTAAAGTGCCGAAATTAAATGCATACATTTAATTTCGGCAATTTTCCATTTTTTAAAAAACTAATTTAATTCATTAAAAAATCTTTTTTCGTACAGTGAAACTATTGTGACGCAACGCAGTATCGTAAAAGCTTTAAAATGAGCTATCAAACATAAAAATCGGGCCATACAGTGAAAAGTTACATCGGAAAAACAAAAAAGTGCCGAAATTAAATGCACTACCCTATATATCATTGCAAAACTTTATCAATCAATCAATTAATCATCAACTGCAAATTATTATCATTGCAAAAAAAATTAGGGAATTATCATAAAAGGGTTGAATTTTGAAAAATTAAAAATTGTTCATAGCCGGGGCATCAGGTTATGCCTTCTAGGAACCTGACCGCATCCACTATTCTTTCCCATAGATCTTCTATTTTGAGTGTCGTTGGATATTGAGGGCATATAAAAAGATGTTTGACGTCATGAGGTTTGCCCTTGCAGTGGGGGCATTTGTTTTTAATGGAGTTGTTAATTCTGGATTTGAACGAGTTGAGACAGTGGTGGTAATGTTTGGAAGTTGTGCCAGGAGGTTCTTGACTTCCTGGGGAGTTGTTGCTCACTTATGTTGATTGGTGACGGTTTTCTTTTTAATAGTGCGTTAGGTTGGAGTTGCAAAATGTTTTTTTTAATAAAATATGAATGGATGTAAGATTGGATGGTTTTCTCTGTAAACATGTGGTTGTAGAACATAGGTGGGCAGCCTCTCGGATTTTGGGGGGTATAGGGGGGGGGGTCAAATTTTAGGGGGGTGTCCGGCAAGACCCAAATTTTGAGGGGAGGTGTACCCAATATTTCCGCGCTGCCTTAAAATGGGCTTAAAACGCGTAAAAAACGTAAAACAAGCTTATAAATGCTTTAAAACTGTGTAAAAATGAAATAAGACCTTATTGCAACTTACAAATTGTATTTTTTATTTCTTTTATTAATAATGTGTTTATTTTATATATTCTTATAATTAGATTAGAAATCATAGTTTTTTTTAATAATTACGTAATAATAGAATAATATTATTGTCTTGATTATAAAGTCAAGTATCACAAACTTTTTAATCCATAATCTTATAGTTAATTAAAGATTATATAAATACATGGGCATAGCCAGGGGGTCTAGACACCTCTTTTAGGTCGGCAAAGGGAAAAATTTGGGGTAAAACAGACCCCCCCTTTTGCAGTGGCATGCCCAGAATTTTATTTTGGGGGACGGTCTGAGGGTCCTACTAACCCTGAAGGGGGGTCTGGGGGGCGGCAGCCCCCCAGAAATGGGGGGTCTGGGGGGCGAGAACCCCCCAACGGGGTCATAGGGCCGAGCCACTTGTCAGGGGGTCCGGGGGGCAGAATGCCCCCCGGGGGAAAAATTTTTAATTTAAGGCGCTAAAATACACTTGAAATTTTAATTCCAGATGATAATTATTACAAAATTTAAGATTTCTTATACCAACTTACACATTTAAAACATGTGTTTAAAACGTTAATTAAAGGATAATAGTGTTTATAGTAGTTTTATTAAACCGTATACCTTAATTACTGAACGGGATAATCGACTTGTAATCGAAAAACTAAGATAAACTGCCAATTAACAAATAACTCTCCGCGCGAAGCGCGGAAATTTTTTTTTAGTCGTTTTATAACACTTAAAAATTTTTCTCCAGGAGGCGAGTTTGAGGGGGGGGGTGTCCCCGGGTACCCCGAATTCAGGGGGGGTGTCAGCAATATCCGAAATTTTGGGGGGTAAACCCCCCCAACCCCCCACCCCCTGCCCACCTATGTTGTAGAAGCTATTGGCTGTTGGTCCAAGTTTTGATTGGTGGGTATGTTTCATCTCGCGGTATCCGGCCGGACCAGACCGGATCCAAAAATGGTCGGATCCACCGGACTGGATATCCAGTCGGGCCCTACTTATTGTGTTTAATAGATGTCAGCGCAAAAATTAGAAAACGAATTCCCCATTCACTGGGCTGTGTGGCACAACGATTTGGAAAATTTGCGACTGTCAATCAGGGCCTATTCTGACAAAATGGAGCAGCGCGATCCACGGGGTCGGACACCACTGCTTCTGGCCGCGACGCTGGGACATCTGGAGTCCTGCAAGGTCCTCCTGAAGAATGGAGCGGATGCGAACGCGGAAACTAAAAGGTAGGAATATAACAATCATAGGTGAGAAAGGGGGGGGGGCAGGGTGGGGTCCACCCCCCCCCCCTGGCCTCGAAATTTTGGGGGCCCCCCCCTAGAAGAAAATCTAAGGGGGGGCCCCCCTCCCCCCAAATTTCCGAATTTGTTACCCCTGACCCCCCTCTAGATTTTGAAATCTGACCCCCCCCTCCCCCCCCCCCCCAACCAAAACAACACACACCACCCAACCAGAAAAGCCCAAAGAACAAAAAAACAACCCCCCCCAACAAACCCCCCGCACCCACCACCACCCCCCCCCCCCCCCAAAATCATAGGTGGGCAGGGAGGGGGTTGGGGGGGTTATACCCCCCCCCAAAATTTCAGATTTTGCTGACACCCCCCCCTTAAATTTGGGGTAGTCGGGGACACCCCCCCCCAAATTCGCCTCCCAAAGAAAAATTTTTAAGTGTTATAAAAGGACTAAAAATTTTTTCCGCGCTTCGCGCGGAGTGTTTATTACCTTATTTCCCCGTTCATTACCTTTTATTACCTTTAAATTCCCCCGCTACGTGGGCAGTTTAAATTTCCCCGCTACGCGGGCAGTTTAAATTGGCAATTTATCTTAGTTTTTCAATTGCAAATCGATTATCCCATTCAGTAGTTAAGGCATACATGTTTAATAAAACTACTATAAACACTATTATCCTTTTTTTAACGTTTTAAACACATGTTATAAATGTATAGTATAGCTATAAAAAACCTTAAATTTTGTAATTAGTATCATTTGGAATTAAAATTTCTAGTGTATTTTAGCGCCTCAAATTATAAATTTTCTCCTCCGGGGGGCATTGTTCCCCCCGAACCCCCCTGACTGAATTTTTAAGATCACAGAAAATTATGTAGAAATTAGGTAAAAAAACAAAAGTAAAATGTATGTTCAGGGGATCACCAGGAGACGATTTTTAAGCCGTTTTTAGTATATATTTTAAAAAAATTTCGCCTCCGGCGGCTGGGGGGACACCCCCCAGAACCCCCGGCCGACGCCTCGCGTCGGCTGGCGCCGCTACGCGGCGCAGGCGGCGGCGCTTCGCGCCGCTTTGACAACACTTTTTCTCCCCCCCCAGGACCGACGCCCCTGAAATGAAATCCTGACTGCGCCACTGCACATTATTATTAAAAAAATTAAAAAAATAAAATTTATAAGTTGCAATAAGGTCTTATTTTAATCTTACTCAGTTTTAAAGCATTTATAAGCTTGTTTTACGTTTTTTTACGCGTTTTAAGCTCATTTTACGGCAGCGCGGAAATATTGGGTACACCCCCCCTCAAAATTTGGGTCTTGCTGGACACCCCCCCTAAAATTTGACCCCCCCCCCAAATCCGAGAGGCTGCCCACCTATGCCTCCCCTCTCGGGAAAATTTTAGGTACCTTTTTTATACTAAATTTTCTTCCAAAAACGTGAATTTTCATCACATATTCATGCTTTTACACCCTTCTTATACATGAATATGGCTTTTTATTCAATAAAATGTAGTATTATCCTATAAAAAGAACAATTATTAAAGTTATTATGGTTTAAAACTGTTTTGCTTTGGACACCGGACCCCACCTGACCCCCCTCTAGATTTCCAAATTTCGCACCCCGGGTCGACCCCCCCTAAAAAGCTAGGGGGGTCCGGACCCCCCTGGGACCCCCCTCCTAGAATTCAAAATTCGATTTACCCCGGGTAACCACCCCCCCCCCCCTAGCTTCCCCGACCGTGCTCACCTATGATAACAATTCGAAAACATCATCCCTTTTTTTCCTTAGACTTGTTCAATACCCCTTTCCCCTACTAGGAGTTTTACACAGGGGTTCATCCCCCGTGCCCATGTATGATGCCAGAGTAGATGGGCGTTGCCACGATTTTGAAAAGGAAGGGTCCAACTCTGAACAAAATTTCGGAAAGAAAGAGGTCCAGGAGGGTCAAAATCCTAAACATTATAAAAGGTCTAAAAAAAATTCCGCGCATCGCGCAGTGTTTATTCACTTGGTTATGCCTCATATATATCATTATTTTCCTACTATTCAATAAAAATAAATCCATAAAACATAGAAAAATTTTTTTACAACCAATTTAATACCTTAAAAGTTTCGATTTCCAAAACATTAACAAACTGAAAAAAGAGTACGGTAAATTATAGCTGAGCAATGCAACGTGCGAGATTCTAAACTTAAAATTTTTAATCTTATTATAATAAAAATCTAAGGGGGAGGGGTTCAGCGTGGTCGTGTACTGTCAAGATTACAAAACAAAGTAACACAAATTTGGAAGTGGATACCAATGAATCGAGCACTGAGCAAAGCGAAGCGCGAGAATTTTTTAAAAAAAATGGCCGTTCTGGACCCCAGAATTTTTTTATCCTTGGCGACCCAAATGGTAGGGGGTCTAACCCCAAATTTTTCCCTTTGCCTGCCCAAAAGGGGGGGGGAACCAGACCCCCTTGCTACGCCCATGCCGGAGCCGGATTATATGCTTCTAAACTTTACGTTATATGGAGGTGGAAGGGGGTCGCCACTTTTGAGGAGTTTTAGATAATGGTGTAAAACGACTTATGCGACCTGCTACGCCCATTTCGTAAATGTCTACGTTAAACTCCCGGGGGGACAGTGCACAGGTATATTATAATAAATACTGTTTTTCGATTTTTAAAAGAAAAAATAACAAAAAACACGATAATTTTAAGGTCAGCTTGTTTTCTTTATATTCTGAAGTTTTCATTGTTTAAATCACTCATTTTAACTTCAAAATTATAGCTTGGATGGAAATGAAATTATTTAAAAGTAATTTTAATAAGATTTTTTTTACCTACGCTTATTATATATTAAAATTTTGGTTTTAGTTGCTGGTCGGTTTGTCACGAGGCGGTAGCCACTGGAGACCCGGAGCTTCTAAAACTCATTCTGGAACACAGAGAATTCCAAAGGTACCAGAAAACCAAAGACGCCACAGCCGCTTTACTGCGACAAATTCAAGACACGCCAGGTTCGTTTGCAATAAGTGTCTAGATCATAGGTGCCAGATGGGGGGATTCCCTCTTCGCTTTTCCCCACCTCCACTTCAGGTGAGGGGGAATCCTAAAAACTGCTTTAATTTTAGTTAAGCAACATTCCTAATGCGTTATAACAGAGTAAAAGTAATAGTCAAAATGTACCCCGCTTCGTTTGAAGTTTAAAACTGAAAATTTACTTTCAATTTTAATTAGTTATGCCGGTTAATACAAATATTTTATTAAATATACTTGCTATCATAGATGAACGCGGTCAAAAAGCTAGGGGTGGGGGTGTTTACCCCGGGTAAATGACATTTCAAAATCTAGGAGGGGGGTCCTAGGAAAGGGAGCGGAGGGGGGGGGAAACCCAGGGGGGGGTAAAAGAACGACCAGAAAAAAAAAACCAAACCCACTTCAAACACAACCAAAACAACATAGAACACCCCCAAAAAGAGAAACCCCCCCCCACGAATGGGAGGGGGGGAGGTCGAACCCCCTCTAGTTTTTTAGGGGGGGTAGACCTGGGGTGCGAAATTTCGAAATCTAGAGGGGGGTCAGGTGGGGTTCGGTGTTCAAAGCAAAACAGTTTTAAACCATAATAACTTTAATAATAGTTCTTTTTATAGGATAATACTACATTTTATTGAATAAAAAGCGATATTTAGGTATAAAAAGGGTGTAAAAACATGAATTTGTGTTAAAAATTCACGTTTTTGTCAGAAAATTTAGTATAAAAAAGTACTTAAAAATTTCTCGAGAGAGGAGGGTGGGGGGTCAGATTTCAAAATCTAGAGGGGAATCTGGGGTAAAAAATTCGAAAATTTAGGGGAGGGGGCCCCTGGATTTTTTTCTAGGGGGCCCCAAAATTTCGAGGCAAGGGGGGGGGGTGGACCCCACCCTACCCCCTTTTTCATCTATGCTTACTATTAACAATAAATCAAGTTTTATCAACGTTTGAAACATATTTTCATTATTAAGTGATAAAATATCTCTCATAATTATTAATTAAAAGAAAATTTTCTAGGGTGCCTTAAATTAAAAATTTTCGTTTCCGGCAGGGACGTAGCCAGAGTTTCATTTTGGGGGGGGGCGGATTGTAGTACAAAAAAAAATTTCGGAAATTTTGGGAAATTTTGGGGGGGGGGGCGGAGCCCCCCCTTAATTTTTGAAAACGTTAAAAAAGCAGGGATAAACGTAGATAAAGCTGTATAATACACTGTTTTTGGCCTAATAACCTATTATCTAATGTTTTTAGCGGTAAAAACATGTTTTCTTAGTTAAAAATTACATAAACACACATTGGCAGAGCCTGGATTTTACAAAAAAGGAATTTAGAGACATTAGTTTCAGACCCCTTGGCTAAACCCACATTGTAAACCAAAGCACATAAGCAGCATCTCGGCTCCATGTTTTCTAGAGTACCTACCTACCTAACCTATATGAAAAAAATCCGAGCCAATGCTATAAGCGGCAGGAAAATTTAGGAGGGGAGAGGTACATAAATCAACCAATATGATTGTTTGTTTTGCTTTCTGTGTACTACTTATTACTTATAAAAATTATTGTACTAACTTTGAAATAACATTAGCATCAGGCAACATAAATAACGATATATATGTATGATACTATAGAAAGTGACCGCTGAGCGAAGCGAAGCGGAACAAATTTTTGGTTTTTGGGGGTCCATTGGGGTACTAAAATTATTTTAAAGTTTGGCGCCGAGCGATTAGCGAGGCGCTAGAAAATTTTGAATTTTTAGCCTCTGAAAACCCCCAAATTTTACTATTTGGCGACCATTTCGGGGGGGGGGGGGGGGGGGCCGCCCCCCCCCCGCCCACCCACTATCCTTATTTTTCCTCCTGTCCGACCGTTTGGGGGGGGGGGTGGCCGCTTCCCCCCGCCCCCCCCTTGCTACGTCCCTGGTTTCCGGTGGCATTATGCCCAATCCTCTTTGTCCATTGACCCCGCTGGAAGCTATAGTACCCACACCCACCCTTTTTTCTGACGAGGGGGAAAGTGCCGCTTTTAAGGTGGAACACTACAGAAAAAAACCGCACAAACTTTGTACAGTCGCTATTCATTACTAATGTAACCAATTTTTATAAACTACATACTGTATTAATCTTCATGTCCTGAACATCATTTTTTATATTTTGATGAAACATGAAAATTAAAAATAAGCTGTGGGAATGGTCCACAAAGGGGATTCCGACGAATCGCAGGTTTTTTTCACAAAATGGCATATAAAATTTTTTTGTGCCTGTCGATTTTAAAAATTTTTTGTACGTAATTAGAAGACGAGTAGATAAAACTTTCCTGTTGTTTTCAGCAAAATCGTATAATAATAACCCGAGAAAACTCGACATTTTGAAGAGTTTTTTGAAAAAATTTTATTAACTTTGGAGCCTAATTTCTCAGTAGATCTCTATACGATTTTTAAATAAACAATGCCAATGTTTCTAACTCGTTGACTTCTCCATTTTGATATATAGTTTGTTAAAATTGGTTTGTAAACAAATTGATTTGACGTCGAGAAACTACATTTTGAAACGTCCGTTTAAAAGTAGTTTTTAACAAAGAAACTGAGACGGAGCAGTAGCCGAGTGGTTAGAGCGTAGGACTCAGAATACAGGAGCTCTAGGTTCGAATCCCCCTGGGAGTTATTTTTAACACCAAAAAATGTGTTTTTTTTTAATTTTAACTTTTTAATTAAAAAAAAACTGCACATTATTCAATACTGTATTCAACCTCGAGTACGTGCTTTGAGGTGGTTTTAAAGTAAAACCGGGGTAGCGTCAGAGTGCCCCCTAGGGGGGTCGCAACCTCCCCTAAGGCCTCCTCGGGGGTCAAATCAAAAAACGAAGTTAGGATTCGTAATTAGGACCCCCGAAAACCCCCGAGTGAATGTTTTTGGAAAAATCAAAGAAATTTTCGGAACTGTAGTGTTCTACCTTAAACACTGCTTCAGGGTTTGTATTTCCCCCATAACGCGCACTCCCCACACTGAAATAAAATCCTGGGTACTCCATTGAGCAGTGTGTATATAATTGGTATTATTTGTTGCTAGTCGTGATTAAACTCATAGTATCATTGATCAAAGTTTTATTTTTTTAAAGATTTTTACGCTGAAATGCATTGGGAATTGTCTTCTTGGATTCCGTTTGTGTCTCGGGTGTGCCCTTCAGACACCTATAGAATATTTAAAATGGGTTCAAAGGTATTTTTACTTTTATTGCAAGCAATAATATAATTTACAGTAGTGTAAGAAATTTTCATGTGTATAAAACAGTTTTTACGAAATTTCTGTTTTAGTTAAAAAGGCGTGTAATTAATTTAAAGTTTTTTTTTCCTGATTTTTGTATAATCAATCATGTATAGCTATAATCAGTGGACTTTTTTGTATTCTTAGTTTTAAAGTGTAATACAAATTTAAGGTGCGAGTGGACACAACTCTGGTTGGTTTCAACGCCGCACAGCAATGGGAAAGAGGGAACCAATCACTGCTTTTTACAGCCTCTCCTGACGCAAATTTTGCCGGTAAAAATAAAATTTAATTCATAAAAATATAGTAATGTTTGCTGAGCTCCGCCTCTTTAAGTTCTGGAGGTCCGCCTTATTTTCATTCTAATTTAGAGTAATTGATAGATTAAACCCAACTTATCTATTTGTCAAAATATACTATTGTATGCTAATTAATTCTAATTTTTTTCACTTAACTCACTTAACTTAACTGAAAACAATAAAAATGCAGATAGAATAATCTTAACTATTTCAAATTTAAAATAAGCGAAATTATTCGTTAAGAAGGTTGAGCTCCCAAGTTCTTCTTCTTTTTATATTTTTTAAACATTACTATGTTTTTAAGATAAGTTTCAGGTAATGCAACAACAAAAAAAAGCTCTTCTTCTTTAGTTGCCCAAAATTCCGGGATTATAATTATGATAGAAACATTTTACTAATAAATGCAAAAATGTTATAATCAGATGACTTTTATACAAATAAAAATAATCAAAAACTAAATACAAATAAAATTTAAATATTTAATTTTAGGTTTTTTACAAAATAAAATGATAGGTGCCCGATGGTAGGGGAGAGAGTAGGCTTGGGCTGTACCCTCCTTTCTCCAAGTGCGATCGCCCTTCCCTCCTAAATTTTCCATTTTTGGCGAAATCCCCATACCCTGGCCGAACAACCCCCCTCTCTTCCAACTCCAATTTTCAAAATTCTTCACTTCATTACCTTTTTACAGAATGTTGATCAGCATTTTTTTGGTGATTTTAAACTACCTTCGTTTTTCTACACCATATTTTGACCTATCTAAAAATTATTTTTAAATTAACTCTCGGAGTATGCCCTTTTTCCTCTAGTCGGATTTTGACCCTACCCTAGGATAGATATTCGGTTTACGAAAAAAAAAACACCCGTGGCAAAGGCGGAAAAAAAGCACCCGAAAGGAGCGCACGACGAATCTTGTGCAGCGACGTTTATTTATTACGTTATTATTATTGTATATACATTTGTTTTTTAGGAGTTTTTTTTAAATTTTGACCTTACAATGTTGTGAATTATAGATAGCAAACCTTTTAAGTAGTTTAATGTTAGAATTTTTAAATAAATATTTCCAAATTGAATCATATAATTGCGTAAAAACGAAAATACTTTTACGAAAGTTTTAAATATTAAAATATTTTATTTTTGTTTTTAAGTCAAAGTCAGTTTTATTCCAGAAAACATACAACACATAAGCATAATTCAACATTACGCACGAAGCTTTAAATCGAACAAAGCTCTGAAGCCATCTAAATCGGACGAAGCTCTGCTCGTTAAATGAGCTATTTAAATTTTATTTAAACTTGAAATATTTTTTACCTATTTTATCCGCAATTTTTGGAGCATTATTTTTTTAAAATAAATTTTGAAAAAAGTGTATGGTTGAATCATATCTGGCTGACCTCGTAACTTTGTATAAAAACTTTAGCGGGCCAATTAAAGTTTTGCGGTTATGACGTTTTTTTACGAATTAGACTGCATGATTTTTCTTAATCCCATCTTTTCAGAAAATATGTAAAATTAGTTAATTTTTGCTTTTTAAAAAAATTGTATTTTTGTTCAAAATTGAGTTATTTGATAAATAATTATTAAGATATGGCATTTAATCATATATGGGCAAGTTGGTCCGGAGTGGGAGGGGGGTTAAACCACAAAATTGGCATCTTTCTTTAATTATTCATAAAATTAGTAGAAAAATAATGCGGAGCTCCGGAGTTCCGTAGCTTCAGCGGTTGCTCCAGAGCTCCAAAAAGCGGACGGAGCTCCGGAGCTCGGAGCTCCGGAGCACATCACTAATCTTATTATATTGTGTGCTAAAACTAAAAAAACTGACCTTAGTTTTAAGATTATTTCCGCAATAGTGGTCTCGATTTGGATAATCTGGATTATGCTGAAAACGACGGTTTTTTATTATAATCGTAGGTACAGTAGGTAAAGCGTTATTATTATTTCTTTTTCAGAAAAACACTTTTGACATCTGTATATGGCCCCATCAACTGCAACACTTTTGACTTCTGTTTCCATTCCATGTAAATTCCAGTACCAAACCGGGCCAACGTTGACTTGGGTACTGTATTTTTGGGTGTCGATTACAATTACTTAAAACTTTAAAAGGTTCCGGGACATCACCAAAATCAGCCATTTTTTAACGATTGTAATCAAATTTGGTAAATTATCGAATTAGAAAAACAAAACATCGAATCGAAATTAAAAGTTGTTTGTTTATATAGTTAATAAATACGGCCTAATTAATATAAACAATTTGACCTACTTAATGTGAACGTCTTGACCTAATTTCAAATTTATTATGTAATATATTTGCCAACACACCACTACTTTACTTTGAAAAATATTAAAACCAACACCACCAATATAAACTTAAAAAAGATGCTAAATGTACAAATGAAATTAAAGGGAATTGTGTATAAAATGTTCAAATATTTCCCAGCACTGTTTTCGTTTTACTGTTTTCCATTATACATTTGTAAACGCTAACTTTATTAAGTGGTAAGTTTATAGTGCGTGAGATTTTAGTGGTCGTGCGTGAACTTTCGCTTTCCCGCGTAATTATCCATTTTATTATTGTCCTACGGCAAATTATGACATAAAAAATTACTGTAGCGTATTTGTTATGATTTCACAAAGAAATAGATAAAAAACCACAAATTAAAAGTTTGTATGAATTTGCAGTTAACATAAATTGCTTGCAATTTGTTAGCATACAATTAACCAACTGAACACAAGAAATGTATTAATTTTTTTATTTTTAATTATTTTATTTAACAAATAATTGTTAATTTAATCTTGTGTTTATCAACCAAATAAAAATCTTACATTGACTAAATATGAAATGTTTAAGTTAAGTTTTATAATACTGAAAACGTAATAAATGTCGTTACACGAGATTTGTCATAGGATCCCTTCGGGTGCTTTTTTTCCGGATTAAGGGCGGGTGCTTTTTTTCCGCCCTGCGCACGGGTGCTTTTTTCCGCCTTAACATCGGGTGCTTTTTTTCCGCCTTTGCCACAAGTGCTTTTTTTCCGTCACCCAAATATTCTGATACGCATAGGTGGGCAGGGGGGTGGTCATATCCCCTCGCCAAAAAAAATCCCGATTATCCCCTAAAATTTGGGGGTACCCCGGACAGCCCACCCCCTAAAATTTTAGTGGTCCCAGTCATAGGTGAGCACGGTCGGGGAAGCTAGAGGGGGGTGGTTACCCGGGATAAATCAAATTTTGAATTCTAGGAGGAGGATCCCAGGGGGTCCAGACCCCCCTAGATTTTTAGGGGGAGTCGACCCAGGGTGCAAAATTTTGAAATCTAGAGGGGGTCAGGTGGGGTCCGGTGTCCAAAGCAAAACAGTTTTAAACCATAATAACTTTAATAATTGTTCTTTTTATAGGATAATACTACATTTTATTGAATAAAAAGCCATATTCATGTATAAAAAGGGTGTAAAAGCATGAATATGTGATGAAAATTCACGTTTTTGGAAGAAAATTTAGTATAAAAAAGGTACCTAAAATTTTCCCGCGAGGGGGGGGGGTCAGATTTCAAAATCTAGAGGGGGGTCAGGGGTAAAAAATTTGGAAATTTGGGGGAGGGGGGGCCCCCTAGATTTTCGTCTAGGGGGGCCCCCAAAATTTTGAGGCTAGGGGGGGGGTGGACCCCACCCTGCCCCCCCCCCCCCTTTCTCACCTATGGTCCCAATACTAAAAACGCTAAAAATGGGGTTTTTAAGCTGAGGCATACATGGGCACGGGGGGGGGGTTGGGGGGGGGGTTAACCCCCCCCCCCAAAATCCTGAAAAAGGGGGTTAAACCCCCCCCCCCCCACTCAGAAGTGGGGGGAGAAAAAGTTAAACCCCCCCCCCCCCCCAATTTTGGAAAAATGAAGAAAAAAAATGTCTTTAAAATGACTTCTAACTGCCTCCAAACTTAAGTTTTGAGGTCCAAATGAATGTTTTAAGCAATAAAAAGCTCAAAAATGCAATAAAAAGGGCTTTTTGACCTTAAATTAGCGTTTTTTACCTATTTTTCCTTCAAAATCGAAAAACGATATGGGTAAAATGCACTCCAGAAAAAAAACGATATGGGTATTTTGCGTTTCTTGGATTTTAACCCCCCCCCCCCTAATTTGGGGTTTAACCCCCCCACTCCGGACCAACTTGCCCATGTATGGCTTGAGGTGTACCCCACAAAAATTTTTGGAACACCCCCCCCCCCCCAAAAAAAAAAAAAATCTGGGAGACTGCCCACCTACCTATGCTCATAAGCTTGGATAGGTCGGGCATCAACAAATAAAATAAAAAGAGAAAACAACTAAATGTTTTATTAACAAAGGATTAGTTATAGAAATTAATAATTTTAAAACCGCAATGCCTCGTGCAGTGTCATTGTGGTCAATTTTAATGTTTGCTTCGATTTCAGAAATCATTATTGTCGATCACGAAAAGCGGTGCGTAATAGAAGGTGAGCGACTGAATGCCACAACAAAACCGACAGAAAGCAGGGATTCCGTCTCGGAAAGCGGTAAAGAAAAGCGGAAATGTTTGAAAATGCTTAACCCAAACTCAAATCTGTACTGGTTATTTTTTGTTGGAGTGAGGTGTTTAAGGTGTTTAGAGCATATGGTTTGTTACCCTCCATTTTGTAGCTTTTGGGGGGATAAGGAAGGTGTTGTCAGTTGGATGTTTAGTCCTTCTTAAACACTCCTTCCCTATGGTCTATGGGTCTAGCTCGAAAAGCGGTATGCACAGATCAGTCCCACTCTTGCTTTTTTAGACTTAACACTTACAAGACCTCAAACCATAGGTGGGCAGCCTCCCCGATTTTGGGGGAGGGGTATACCCAACCTCCGAAATTTGGGGGGAGGGTGTCCCAAAAATTTTTTTGGGGTATACCTCAAATACTCCATTTTTAGCACTTTTAGTACTGGGACCCCCCTAATTTTAGGGGGGGGGGTGTCCGTCCGGGGTACCCTCAAATTTTAGGGGGGGTGTCGGCTATAATCAGGATTTTTGGGGGGTATATACCCTCCAACCCTCCGCACACCTATGCCTCAAACTCTTTTGTTTCTTTTTTACCATCCCAATTTTCGAACATTTTCGCTTCGTTGACTTCAGCAGCAGCCGCAGCTCCGGAGCCGCCGATGGCTTCGGAGGAGTCGGTGAGCGATTTCGCACCGACGGAAATGGAAATCGGCGACCGACTCTTGGCTCCGATCGCCACGACTTACGTGGATGTGGACAACATCGCTTTCGAAAGGGCCAAATCCGGAATTATCGGTTTCCGATCGGATAAAACAGAAACGGTTTGTTTGTTTCCTTTTTCGGTTTGATTCGCAAATTTTAACTTAAATTTGGTGTTATATAGAGGGCGGGGGCGGATTTTTTATATTTTTATTTTTTCGTATTTTGAAGGATTTAGGATTTAAAGTTGAGAAAAAGGGGTATACCCGAACCCGACACGCCCTCTAAAAATGGTTTATGCCAAGAACTTTCGCGAGAGATATTTCGAAAATAGCCCATGTTGTTAAATTTTTTAGAACTGAAACTCACTATTTTTTAAGAAGGGGGTGTATGAAGAACACCTTAATTTTAGAAGGGTGTTGTCATCATCAGGATTTTTAAAAGGTATTCCCCCACCCATGCTCATCAATGGTTTTTTATCATAAAATTTAAATTATTAATTTTAACAACTTGCTTTAGATAAACGGGTACGAGTGCAAAGTCTATTCTGCCTCCAATGTGGAACTGATCACCAAAACCAGAACGGAACACATGACAGCCGTGGACAAGGCGGAGAGCAGCAACAGGAACAGCACCCCCTTTGATTCACTACTCAAATTCGTCCAAGGTTAAGGCGTTTGGGTCGCTTCTTTTTTTGAAGCTATATATTATAATCCTAATGTGACGTCCAAAAATATGAGACCGAAAAAATCGATTTTTGTAAAGAAAAAGAACTGTTTTTAACATTTTGACTAAAAAAATGGGTAATACCAAATCTGGCTTGTAATCTCCAGCATCAGTACTTCATCCATAGGTGGGCAGCCTCTCGGATTTTGGGGGGGGGGGTATAGGGGGGGGGGTCAAATTTCAGGGGTGTCCAGCAACACCCAAATTTTGAGGGGGGTGTACCCAATATTTCCGCGCTGCCTTAAAATGAGCTTAAAACGCGTAAAAAAACGTAAAACAAGCTTATAAATGCTTTAAAACTGTGTAAGATTAAAATAAGACCTTATTGTAACTTATAAATTTTATTTTTTTAATTCTTTTAATAAATAATGTGCAATGGCGCAGTCAGGATTTCATTTCAGGGGCGTCGGTCTGGGGGGGGGAAGAAAAAGTGTTGTCAAAGCGGCGCGAAGCGCCGCCGCCTGCGCCGCGTAGCGGCGCCAGCCGACGCGAAGCGTCGGCCGGGGGGTGTGGGGGGTGTCCCCCCAGCCGCCGGAGGCGAAAATTTTTTAAAATATAAACTAAAAAACGGCTTAAAAATCGTTTCCTGGTGATCGCGTGAACATACATTTTACTTTTGTTCTTCAAGCCGTAATTTCTACATACTTTTCTGTGATCTTAAAAATTCAGTCAGGGGGGTTCGGGGGGAACAATGCCCCCTGGAGGAGAAAATTTATAATTTGAGGCGCTAAAATACACTAGAAATTTTAATTCCAAATGATACTAATTACAAAATTTAAGGTTTTTTATAGCTATACTGTACATTTATAACATGTGTTTAAAACGTTAAAAAAAGGATAATAGTGTTTATAGTAGTTTTATTAAATATGTATGCCTTAACTACTGAATGGGATAATCGATTTGCAATTGAAAAACTAAGATAAATTGCCAATTTAAACTGCCCGCGTAGCGGGGAAATTTAAACTGCCCGCGTAGCGGGAGAATTTAAAGGTAATAAAAGGTAATGAACGGGGAAATAAGGTAATAAACACTCCTCGCGAAGCGCGCAAAAATTTTTTAGTCCTTTTGTAACACTTAAAAATTTTTCTTTGGGAGGCAAATTTGGGGGGGGGGTGTCCCCGACTACCCCAAATTTAAGGGGGGGTGGCAGCAAAATCCGAAATTTTGGGGGGTATAACCCCCCCAACCCCCCCCCCTGCCCACCTATGACTTCATCCATCGACTCAACTACACCATCCACAACTGTGCACGGTCTGGAAATGTTCCCCCGCTTTATTGGAGGATTCCCCCCTCGTTTTATTGCCCCCTCCCCCCGCCCAAAAATAAAAAAGTACCCTAAAATTATGGTGCCATTCTTGACCGATTATGACGCCATTATCGCGAATTTTTTTGCAGTTTTTAGCTTATTTTAATAGATTTTAAGCCATTTTAGACCTATTTTTAGCTTAATTTCGATTTTTTGTCCCTTTTTCTGTTTTTTCCTTCTTTTTTCTCTTTTTTTTCTCCCCTGATTGCCCTTCGGTTTTATTGCTCCCTCGTTTTGGAATTGCCCCACCTTCCCCTCTCCCCCAATAAAACCCCCCAGGAGGCAGTGCTTAGGTCTTACCATCAGTCACCATTTAACTTTGCAAAATGCATTTATAAGGCGTCGTATTTTTTAAACATCATCACAACGGGAGTTTTTACAGTCTTGTATAGGCACTGAAACGAAACACATGGAGAAGGCGGCGAGTCCTAATTTTACATTATGTATGTATGTATGTTTGGAACGTTATCACAACATGAGTTTTTAAACACTGAAATAAAACACGAGGACGATGTGGCAAGCTTTAATTTTACATTATAAATCACATTTAAAAGGCGTCCTATTTTTGAAAGATCATCACAACGGAGTTTTTACACTCTTTTGTTAGGCACTGAAACGAAACACGTGGACGAGATTGCGAGCGATGACGCCGTCCTTCGGTCGAATAACCCCAGTGGAATAACACCCGAAGATTATTTCAACCCCTTCGTGCACTTGGGCGATAGAGATATTGGGTTAGCAATTTTTTTTTAAATTTTATTTTTTCTTATTTTTTTCTCTGTCGTAGATAGTACAGTGCATAAACAAATCAGCAAGCTGGTTCGGTACAGGGAGATGTACCATGTACCCGCTTACGACAAGTTACAGAAAGCAACATTCCTTTTAAATTTAATTGTTTTTATTTTGTCTCCTAAATTTGCGAGTAGAGTCTCGCCGTGTCGACGGAGGGTGTACAAAATATTTTGTGTGACTCAAAGGCAAGGAAGGGAAGTGGGGTCTCTCGCCTTTCCTTTCTCACCTATTCCCTCAAAAAAGTTTGTAAATGTGGGTGGAATCATAATTCGTCGTTACTCTGACATAAAGAGTCACAATCAGTATAAAATCTACGTGACTCTGACTCATTTTGTTTAGATTAATCGTGTGTGAAGATATAAAAAGAGTCACAGTTACCAGTATTTTACGACGCATCTGGCTCATTGTGTCAGAGTAACAACGAATTGACAATGTTAGTTAAGTCTCAATACGGAAAAATTTAGATTATTTAAAGTGCTGAACTTCCTCCACGTCCTCCCGGGTTTTATCGGCGGGGGGGGGCGAGAGCCATAGGTGAGAAAGGGGAGGGGGTGGGGTCCACCCTTCTAGCCTCGAAATTTTGGGACCCCCCTAGACAAAAATCTAGGCCCCCCCCCAAATTTCCGATTTTTTTACCCCTGACTCCCTCTAGAATTTGAAATTTGCTCCCCCCTCCCCTACGCGTCGGGAAAATTGTGGGCACTATTTTATTCTAAATTTTCTTCCAAAAACGTGAATTTTTAACACATTCATGTTTTTACACCTTTTTTACACCAAAATATCGGTTTTATTCAATAAAATGTAGTATTATCCTATGAAAAGAAAAATTATTACAGTTATTATGGTTTAAAACAACTTTGCTTAGGACACCAAACCCAACCTGACCCCTATCTAAATTTCAAGATTTCGCACCCCGGGTCGACCCCCCCTAAAAAGCTAAGGGGGGGGTCTGGGGACCCCCCTTGGGCCCCCTCCTAGAATTCAAAATTCAATTTACCCCGGGTAACCACTCCCCCTAGCTTCCCAGACCGTTTTCACCTATGGGGAGAGCACGAGGGGGCAATTTTTTTGAAACGGGGAGGGGGCAAGAAGGGAATAAAGAGAAGGCAAGAGAAAAAAGAAAGGAAAAAAGGAGAAAAAAAGCGAAAATTAAGTAAAAATAGGTCCAAATTAGCTTAAATACAGTGAAATAGACTAAAACTGCTAAAATTTCGCGATGATGGCGTCATGTCATAATAGGTCAAAAATGGCGCCTTTTTTGGGGTAATTTTTTTTTATTTTTGGGCGAGGGGGCAATAAAACGAGGGTGGGGACACAACCATTAATATTTCGAGTTGCATTTCTAGACCGTGCCACAGGCTTGAAAGTGAGGAATTGAAGAAACTTGTTCTAGTTTTTCTTTACTTTAGGAGACCAAAACAAATTAGCAAAAGAAGTCAAAGTTTTAAAGCGGATTTATGGCTATGTGATAATTTTCCTCTTAATTTACAAGTAAGTCGTAGTAATTATACTTTTTAATTATTTTGTAAACTGTGTCCCCTCCTCATGGTCGCCCGGGAATCTGCTTCTGCAGATTGCCCCAGCTAAGCCCGAGGATATGCTGAGGTCTTCGTCCTGAGGGGGATCAACGTCACCCCGCTCGGTCGCTTTTTAGCCGGGATACTCGGGCCCGTACAGCTTGCTGTAGCTTGGTGGAGAGGACGGCGAAGGGCGACCACAAGGAATGTGTCCAATGTTGCATTTTTTTCCAACAGCAAAAATTCTTCCCCTGTCTCTCCCCCCCTACCCTAACTCTAAACATCATAATTTCGGTTTCGGTTTTATGTTTTGCTTGCTTTTATCTTTTATCTTCTTGTTCTCGGTTGCTTTGTTTTGTTTAGAGACGCTCAAGCCAGCTGTGTTTGCTCTGTCATTGGATGGAGTTCTGCCATTGTTGATGGATGTGTGAAGCTCAATGGACCTGGGGCCGAATTTACTAGACGCCCTAACAGCTTAGGGCCACTAGCTGGCAAGTGTCCCTAAGCAGTTTAGTGAAGTGTTGTATTTACTAGAATCCCTAATGGTAAGTGACACTAGCAGATAAGTGGGAAAACGCTAGGGAGGTGGGTACCTCCCCAAAAGCGTCCCTAACTTAAATATTTAACAACAAAATAACCGTTTTGCAAAAAAATTGTTGTATATTTTGGAAAAAAACATTAAAAACAATTTACTAAAAAATCAATTTCATTAAAAACAATATGGGATTTCGATAAAACTATTGTTTATCTTGAAACAATACATAATGCAAAGTAAAAAGTGCGCAACTTGTTGCGCTCCCTGTGATTTACATAAATTGCGCATTTTTGCTGGGAACAATCCAACAAATATGGGGGGGGGGGCAAATCGTTACGCGCGCATTTTTTATACCGCGATTTTATTTATTTGGACTAAACGCAATAGTTATTCTGTTTTTTTTGGAAATTTTTTAAAAATTCTAGCCGCACTTTTTTCCGAAAGTTTTATAGGTGAACACAATTTCAAACAATTTCGAGCTTTTTAGTTTTATTTTGTAGTTGAAGAGGCCGCTGGACCAATATTGGTGACCCATATAAAACTTGGTCAGATTTTATAGGTTATATTCACGTTCACGTCGACAATTTTTCAGCCAAAATTAGCCCTGTTTTAGTTCAAACTTAAAATGATAATAATTTATAAGAGTTGCATCATTCAGAAGCAAAAACGTAATTCAAGGATTCTTAGAATTTTGAGATTCTTTTATTGTTAAAACTCTTAACCACAGCTTTCTTTACATAATGATGACTGATCGTCCTACCATAGATGGGAAGCCTTCCAAATTTTGGAGGATATAACCCCTCGCACCGAATTTTAAGGGGTGTTCAAAAAAATTTTGAAGTATCCCCCAAATCACCAATTTTAAATAGCATTGGGAATGCCCCTCGAGCAATACGTAACTGAACGAGTA
>JASAMX010006728.1:0-20888 GCA_030248175.1 Microlaimidae sp. YZB2_3
TTGAGGTTAGTGTAATTCTTTATCTTATTTCTTCAGAGAGTTGAAACTCTTGCAGCCTCAGCAAGATACCACGGCTTCAAAAATAGGCTGGTTGTGTTGTTGTTGTTGATAACCTGAAACTTATCTTTCCTATGCAGGTTATGCAAAGGGCAGGCGCTAACACAAAGCCAGGAGGGGCGAAAATGTTTCACCCCTATGGTTAATACTCTTCGTCCAACATTAATAACGATGTTGGCAACCTTTACCGCTAGAGTAGAAAAAAAATAAGGCTGGTTCTCAACCCAGATAAAAGTAGGTGAGTTGGTCTGGCTGAAGCGGTCTTTCTACAAACTTGCTCTCGCTGTGGGACATGTGACAAATTTTTTCTGTCTATACCTGTCACTGTCCAATCTGCCCCAATTTTTGACACTGTTAACTTTTGGATAGTCTTGGCAGTGTCAAACAGTTTGTCACTGTTATGTAAGCTTAACATTTTCATGACTTTTGTATGAATTTGTTATTTGCTGCAGTTAGTAAATGTTTAACCGGTACTCTACATGCCCCTGTGCTATGCGTTTAGAACTGTTCGTGAACAAATCAGAAGCTCGTTCGGAACAGTTCTAGTACCTGTTCCGAACAGTTCTAGAACAGTTCTAGGACTGATTTGCAGTTCTCAAAATCAAAAAATAAATAAAACTTCCGCAAAAAAACCAAATATCTAAACACATAAAACAACGAGAAAAATACAGAATTAAAATCACGTGATAAGTGTTGGAAAAGTGTTTCGGTGAACTTCTATAATGCACCAAAGTACAACTTCGGCATTTTCCCAAAGTGCCGAATTTGTCACAAATTTGGGCAAACTGGAAAGTACACCGACACTGGTCTGAACAGTTCGGAACAGTTCGACACCGCTCCGAATTGAACAGTTCCGCCCTTGCTAACAGTTCGACACTGTTCTGAACAGTTTGACACTGTTCTGAGCATTAACTTATCCGAACAGTTCTAAAACTGTTCGGAACAGTTCTAGAACCGTTTCTGAACAGTTCTAGAACTGGACCGGTTGAGTACGGGTTAATGAAAATCCTTTTAAACACATTTTTTTAAAAAAACTTT
Source organism: Microlaimidae sp. YZB2_3 (assembly GCA_030248175.1). Taxonomy (NCBI): domain Eukaryota; kingdom Metazoa; phylum Nematoda; class Chromadorea; order Desmodorida; family Microlaimidae; species Microlaimidae sp. YZB2_3. Next base: position 1,096 of record JASAMX010006728.1, read on the forward strand.
AATTATTTGGTATAAAACAGAATACGCAAGGCCGATGTTATGAGCATGTAATTCGCGTAACCAGATACTTACATATAACAATATTACAAAAATATTATCACAATGCAGTGCGTCTCAGCGGGGACTCTATCGTGGACCTTCAGTATGCAAGACGTAAAAACTGCCATGCGGCCAGCTCTTACCCAACTCCAAATTCGTCAATAACTTTAATTTTAGCTAAATTTCAAAGACAAAACAGCTTTTATGTATTACATTTACTAAATTTGGGTTTAGCTCTAATTTATTCTTCCCTAGTTTTAATTTAATCTTGGTGCAGTTGTGGTTATGTTAGGTTAGGTTATGTTTTTTCTCTATGGCACTGTCGATTTTGTGCACCCGATAAGAGCACCAAGGACGCTAGGCGTGTGGTAGTGAACGTGTTATCTATCTATTATACACTGTTGATTCAAGTGTTAAGTATTTTGCTTTTAGATAAGGTTGCATGTTTTATAACCAAACGGGGGAAGGGGCTACGCCCCATTCGGGAACTGCCGTTTTCTGAATATACACAGAGCAGGAACATTTCAGTTCCACTTCCTACCTTCCACTGTATAGCTACTACGGGACGGTAACTTATTATACATGTATCAATTTTTTTATTACTATATAAATAAATATAAAGATATTATATTCCGAAATTTAAGATGCAATCAATGTATAAATTGTACAAAAGCTATGAGCGCTGAAATAAAAATACTAAAGTATGACTAAAAATCACGTCAAAAATTAATTGTACTGTAAGAAATTTTGAAAAAAATTGGGTTATAGTGTTTATTGCAAAAACAGAAAAAAATAGAAAAACTAATATCATCATAAATTACTAATTTTTTGAAAAAGGGGGATCACATTTATTGTGGATTTAGGATTTTTTTAAATTTTGTTGATTTTAAACGTCCACTCCATATTATTTTTCTGTATTTTGAAATATTGATTGTTGGGAAAAATAATGGGCGTTTTAACGAACATTAAAAAAATTTTAATTAATTTTGTGCATTATTTCCAAAATTTTTTGGGTGAAAAAGAAGGGCGTAAAAATAAAAAAATCAGTACAGAAACTTTTTTTGAAGTGCACTATGTATTTCAGAACGTAATCATGAATCCCGGTAAAATATACCTTTTTATACTAAATTTTCTCACAGCCACTTCTCTTTCATCACATATCCATGCTTTGATCTTCTTTTTATACTTAAATACTGGCTTTTTATTCAATAAAAATGTAGTATTATCCTATAAAAAGAAGGATTATCTAAAGTTATCCGGGTTTAAAACTGTTTTGCTTTGACACCGGACCCCACCTGACCCCTCTCTATTTCAAAATTCCCCCCCCCTCTCGCCCTAAAAAGCTAGGGGGGGGTCCGCACCCCCTGGGCACCCTCCTAGATCAAAATTCGATTTACCCCGGGACCACACGTCGTTCCGACCGTGCTATGACCATGACAACGCGCTGAGGATTAAGTTTAAAATAGAAATAAATATTATCGGCAAAGTGGAGACCCAGAAGAGACTAGAGCTGTTTGTAGCAGCGTGCATCATAAAATCCAATTTTACCCAGAAGTCTGGGTTTGACTGCATGTGTGTCCTAACCGTAATGTCTGGGAACGGTGGACAGACGTGCGGTTCTAGACGAACCTGCCGGTTATACCCTATGTCTGGGCCTAGTTGGATTTTATGATGCACGCTGCTACAGACAGCTCTGCCATACTTTTATTAGATTATCCACCTTTGAATTTAATAACATTTTATTTTAAGGAAGATATTATGATAAGAAAAAAGCAGTTTACAAATTTCATAACCGGGTCCTATTATATTTCATTTAAAATCATTTAATTGAGAGTAAAATTTGATTATCTTAATAAGATTCAAAATATTATTCTATTTTGTATAAAACAGGATAAGCAAGGCCAATGTTATAACCGAAATGATTTTATAATTTATAAAATATTAACAAAAAAATCAATATTATCACAATGTAGTGTCAATTTGAAAATCGATCCAATTTGAGTATGAAAAAAAACGTACAACTTCGCTATACTTTGACAATTTGCACTCAAAATCGCTGGCCGAAAATTGACGAAAATAAGTTTTGAATAAAATCTAGAGCAGAACAGGTTAAACCATAAAACCCGGCAACTTTCCGGATTTTTTTTTTTGGGGGGGGGGGGGGTATACCCGCCTTTTTACCCCCAAAATTCGGGAGGGTGTCCCAAATCCAGAATCAGAATCACAATTTTCGGGGGGAGAGGAGCCCCTCTTGCCAACTATGAGCTAAGGCTGAAAATTTAAGTTAGGCCTTATTAGCTAAGAAATTCAAATTAAAATGTTTTGTTACAATTCTGTCAATTCAGTTTTCTAATTGTAAATTTGAGGAGGCTCAATAATTACCGAGACCGTGAAATTCCTAATTTTCCCCTTTTTTCACAGAAACCTCATTTTACCAGTTTTTACGAAGTTAAAATCATTGTGATATAAATTATTTTTTTATATTAAATGGTTTTAGTGTACAGAATTTATTGTATATGTATGCATTTTGTAATCAACACTTATATCTTGTTTATTTTTTATTTTTAGATTTTTTGTTTTTAAAATTTTTATTATGTTATATGTTTAAAATTAATTTCGGTTAAAATTACTAAGCGGGGAGTCGCATTTAGCATTGCCGTGCGGCTGCCGTTTATTTTGTAACGGGCGCACGATTCATTTTCATCTCGTCTTTTCAGCCAGTGGTCCAGGACGCGCAAAAGAGAGCATGCGCACTCTCAAAATTGCAAACTTACTCGGCAAATTGCGAACTTATTTTGGATTTTTACAAAGTCAAGTAAAATTGAAAGCGCGCCCAAGTCATTATTCCTGTGACCATTACGTATTAGTCGATTTAGAAGACTGAGTGATAAGCATACAAAAAGGCGAGAGTTGAGCTACGGAGGATTTTAGCTATAGAATAGAACCCATACATGCAAGTTGGGCGGGGCGGGCGGGGGGGGGGGTTGTTAAACCCCCAGTGTCGGGGGGGGGGAAATAAATTTTTAAAATCTGAGAAACCAAAATTACCATATTGTTTTTTTTTCTGGTAGCTGATTTGTATTTCGTTTTTTTTCGATTTTGAAGGAAAAAAATAGGTAAAAAACGCTTACTTTAAGGTCAAAAAGCCCCTTTTATAAGTTTTGTGCTTTTTATAGCTTAAAACATACATTTTGACCTCAAACTTTAAGTTTGCAAGCAGTTAGAAATCATTTTAAACACATTTTTCTTCATTTTTCAAAAATTGGGGGTTAACTTCTTCTTGTGGGGGGTTAATCCTTAATTCGGGGGACCCTGGAGCTCCGCATGCCCATGTATAGAGAACGTCAAGTGTTTTGTTTCAAATACGATAATAAAAATTCGTCTTTCAAAATTAAGATAATTTTCAATGACTATTATAACATTCTTAATTACTGTGAGGAAATTTCCATGAACTTTTATCATACAGTGTTATCGGCTTGAGTGCATGCTTGCTATGTACACTTTAAGTATCTTGGAGATTTTAACCCAGGTAGATCATGTTTTAAACTCACAAAATTATTAAAATTCAACATTATTAATAAAACCAAGGAGCATGTTAATTTTGGAAGCATTAAGTTAGGCTTAGTATTTGCTCTCCTGTTATCAGTGGGAAACATCTAGCTATGATTATTGTTTAGACAACTCGGGACCCTAACTTTTAGTTAGGCTCAAAAAAAGACAAAAAAAAAAGCAATAACTAAAATAAAACAAACATTTTTTAGTAAGCTAAAAATTTTTAAAGCACGCTACTTAACCCCGGATTTGGGCGTAGCCAAACGCGGAGCCAGGGGGAAGCTGGGACGCCCCTCTCTCGGCCTGGCGGAGGAAATCGGGAGTCCTGAAGAGAAATTTTTAAAAATTCGCGTTCGCTCCGCGATCGACATTTATATATCTTTTTTAGGAACTTTTAAGTGCGGATGTTCTCAATTTTTAAAGACAATTTTCGGGAAAATTTTTCGTGCTGCTTCGTACTTGATTTTTAATGTAGTACCCTTTAATAATTTTTCAAGTTTAATTTTTTGAAAACAATGCCCAATAAAAACAGCAGAAAGAATTATTAGCGCGAAGCGCAAAAAAATTTTGCCTTTTTTTATGTTTTTAATGTATTTTGAAAAATTGGGAGTACAAACTCCTTTAATTCTATGGAGTGCAACCCTTCTCTTTTTCCGAAATCCTGGCCTAACCCGTGGGCGTAGCTGCAACACAATTGGGGATTGAATGGAACTCTTTGTCTAGTCTTGTACTATTAGTTTAAACAACAAAACAAAATAATAATTCAAATAAAGTAATATTGAAAAATGTTCCAATTCAACAGATTAAAAAATTCTAAAAACTTTTTTACGCGGAAAACTCTAAATGGAATCCGGTCTCACCTAATTAATCTAATGTTTTAAACAATCATTAGGTTTATTTATCAATAAAAAGGGAGACCAATGAATTTAGTTCACGTAATGTGTTCTCCGTTCACTATAGAGTCGAGGTGAATTCATCGCGCCACCAGAAAGAATGAGATATTAGACTCGCACAACTTTGTTTCTCCGTGTCGATCCAAATCGCAATTGAAACATTTAAATAACTGTTAGAAGAAAGTATGACTTTTATATAAAACCATAGAGTATTACCGCACAAAAATCAACACTCTTTATGAAGGCTGTTTTAGTGTTTAATAATTCCATTTAGTTCTACAAAAGAAAATGGATATTTTCTATTGAAAATTGTGCTTTTTGAAGAAAAATTTTGAAAAAAAACGGACACTTTACACCTAGGGGTATAAAAATATTGTTTTGAATACCAAGTAATATGGTCCCCCAAAAGCAAGGGTGAAAAAGTACAGAAGTAAATGTAATTTTTAAAATAGTATAGCAGGGGGCGTCTAGGGGTCCCGGTTCTGGTTTAAAGCAATTTTCGTTAGTCTGCAAGTTATTTTTTGGTAGAATGTATTTAGCAATAAAGTGTAAAAGTACTGGTTTCCGTTAAAAATGTCGAATTGATAAAAATATGATAAAATTGCACGAGAGTACTGTTTGGGTTTTATGCCCGCCAAAAAAAAAAATATTGAAAAGTGTGTCACGACACTCTCGCTGAAAATTGAATTCAGTGAGAATTTAAACACGTTTAACATGCGGGAAACTTTGATCACCTATTGGAATTTAAACTAATTTTAAATTTTGTAGTTTAAATTTGAAAATTAAAAAGGGGAAATATTGTTAGACCCTAACCCCATCTAAAACTCCACTGCCTTTATCACTTATAATAAAAGTAAAAAAAAGAAAATTGAAAAGAGACCCAGAGATATGTACATTTTTGACAATAATGTGTAAATTAAAGATGGTTAATTAACCGACATTATAAATCGCGTTTAAAACTTAAAATAACAAACTAAAGAAAAAAAGTTTAGTTACTAATTAATGATCGAATTTTTTCTGTTTGCCTTTAATGCAAATTAATAAATGTTCTTTTACCATGCAAAAAATTTTTTGCGTAATATGTCACATAAGCTAAAAAAAGGGTTTTGGTCTGAAAAAATAACTAATATGACAATTTTTGCCGGACGCAAATTGTCGTTTTTTGAAACTGCATGACGACGGGGTGCCGTGTTTCGAAGTTTGTTACTGGGGCCGGCACTCTCTCGAATCGTCACTACATGTAAATTTAAAATATTTTTGTGCACACAACATTGTAAATCATTATTACCAAATCTCCTTCTAAAATGATTTATTATTAAAGGTAAGTTTTGCAGTCAAAAAAAGTAAAAATAATTATTCGGGGTACGCAAAAAATATACATTTTGAGAGAGTTTGCGCTGATTAAATTGAGACTTTAAAAAAACATTATAAACTGTATTCTCAAAATTTTGGCAAAATCTGATTTTTTAAGTAAAAACTGGAAAACTGAAATACACCAATTTGACATCTAGAAGGAATTGAGAGCAAAAGAAGGGATTTCACAAAAAGTAAACAAACTATTTAGGTTTAAAAATAATTTATATTTTAATAAGTGTTGGTTGGTTGGTTGGTTGGTTATACAAACTGTACCAACTCGCGAAACGATCTCATACTGTTCAGTCTGTTAGATGTCACAATTTGTTATACTTTAATTTAGAGTAGGGTATTTCCCATTAAAAAACAAAACTAGATAAATTATCATAAACAAAGGTCCCTCAATTTTTACAATTAGCTAAAGGTACTTACCTACACTCGTAGGGAGGAGTTAACTATAAAAGCCAAAAAATTGTGGACACAAAATTATACCCAAAATTCAGCTTCAGAACGGGGAGAGGGGGATAATTACGGTTTTCATAAAATTTTTGGTAATCCTATAAAAATACGTTTTTAAAAACTGTTCTAGGCAACTTTTCAATTGTTGTTCTAGTACAGCTAACCACAAAATTTTTAAATCCAAAAAGGTGGAGAATTCATAGTCCGTATTATAGTAACAATTATTGATAACAGGAATAATACGCTATTAATTATTGTCATTAATTATTGTAAAGTGTAGTGAAAGCGAAGAAGGAAAAGCATTATGAAAAAAACTGAAATTAAAATAAAAAACTTCATAAAAATGAGTTCTTTTGAAATTTTATTAATCATTGTTAATTCTTTAAAAAATTTAAAAGAGTTAATTGCAAAAAATTAAATTAATATTACTTTTATTATAGGTGATAAATAGGCTTGAGATACTCATCCTTTTTCTTTCCAAATAGTTATATTCATTGGTCCGATACTTTAAAAACAACTGTATTAGCCTTGATAATTGGCTTTATCCTAGCTTAAAAAAATATTGAACAATACATACATTCAGAGATGACAACTCATTGTATTGCTTACAATAGGCTCCGTGCTAGCGATTTTGTACATATTATTGGATGCCGTCAGATCGAATGTGAAAGCGATCTTATTGGACAAATGCATGAGTGTTAACGTGCCATCTGTACTGTGAAGATTTTCAACCCCATCATGATAAAAAATATAATAAATTGAAAAATGTAACATTTCTTTGTAAAAAGCGTCATTAACGGTATGCTAGAATAAAAATAACAAAAACTAAACAGCTCTCCTTATGTATTTGATTAATTCACTTTAATTAAATGAAACAAAATGAAACGAATTAAAGTAAGCTATTACATTACAATGAACTTCTTAATATTGCCTAAATTAAATAAAATTAAAAAAGGAGTGTAACCTTAGTCAGCGCCGTTTTACGGGGTTGTTGCACACATAGGGAGAAATGGGGGAAGGTGCAGTCCATCTCTAAAATTTTGGGAGCCATTCCTCTCCAAAATTTCCAAATTTTTTACCTCTGAACCCCGTCTAATTTTCTCACCCCTCAGTTTTAGGTACTTTTTATGCAAATTTTTTTTTCCATGCGAATTTTTAACTAATATCCCCCCCCCCCCCCCACCCAAAAATTATGGCGCCATTTTTGACCCATAATGACAGGTTAGACTCTAAGTTTTTTGGGTAAAACTTATATTAAAACAAAATAACTGCTGATAACTTTTTTAATAACTGATATTAAAAAAAAGAAATTATTGGAATAAATAACCAATTAAAACATTTTTTGAAAACTAACTAAGCATTTTATTTAGTTTCTTTTAACGAAAATGGATTTTATTCAGTGCTTGTCCAGAAAAAATGCATTCTATCCTGTGCTTGTTCAAAAACGACAGGGGGAACTATCCCTCTGTTCTCCCCGCCCCTGGGTACGGCCATGCGGTCCGGACAGCTAGGGGTGCTGGTTTGGTTACCCAGGTTGAATTGTAGGAGGGGGTCCCAGGCATAGGTGGGCAGGGGGTTTATACCCTCTCAAAAATATCGATTATAGCCGACACCCCCCCCCCTACCCCTAAAATTTGCGGGTACCCCGGACACCCCCCTAAAATTTGAGGGGTCCGCAGTACTAAAAACGCTAAAAATGGGGTATTTGAGGTATAACTCAAAAAAAATTTTGGGAAACCTCCTCCCCCAAATTTGGGGGGTCGGGTATACCTACCCTCCAAAATCCGGGAGGCTGCCCACCTTTGGTCCCAGGAGAGGGGTCTCGACCCCCCCCCCAGTTTTTTAGGGGGGTCTTCCCGGTGTGCGGAATTTTGAAATCCAAAGGGTGGTAAGGTGGGGTCCGGTGTCCAAAGCAAAACAGTTTTAGATCATAATAACTTTAATAATTTTTCGGTTTATAGAATAATACCACATTTTATTGAATAAAAAGCGATATTCTGGTATAAAAAGAGTGTAAAAACATGAATATTAGTTAAAAATTCGCATTGTTGGAAAAAAAAATTTGCATAAAAAAAGTACCTAAAATTTTCCTGAGGGGGGGTCAGATTTCAAATTCCAGACGGGGTTCAGAGGTAAAAAATTTGGAAATTTTGGAGAGGAATGGCTCCCAAAATTTTGAGGCTAGGGGGGTGGACTGCACCCTGCCCCCCATTTTCTCCCCTATGTGTGCAACAACCCGGTGTAAAAACGGCGCTGAGGTCTAGATTAAAGTTACACTCCTTTTTTAATTTTATTTTGATTTAGGCAAATAAATATAGAGAAGTTCATTGTAATGTCATAGCTTACTTTAATTCGTTTAAATATTTTGTTTCATTTTAATTAAAGTGAATTAATAGAGAATTTGCATAAGGAGAGCTGTTTTAAATTGACGATTCTTAAAATATTTTGTTATTTTTACTCTCAGCATACCGTTAATGACGCTTTTTACAAAGAAATGTTACATTTTTCAATTTATTATATTTTTTTTATCATGATGGGGTTGAAAACTGCTTCCACTATCTTTAATTTTCAGCAGCAGTACAGATGATGGCACGTGACGTTCATGCATTTGTCAATAAGATCGCTTTAGCAATTCAATCTGACGGCATCCCAATAATATGTACAAAATCGCTAGCGCACTCAAACGTGGAGCCTTATTTATTGTAAGCAATTCAATGAGTTATTTTTTGTCATCTGAATGTATGTATTGTTCAACATTTTTTTAGGCTTGGATTAAAGCGGGTATTGAGGCTGGCTACGGTTATACTTCTGATATGAACGGGTTTAGACAAGAAGGTGTGGGACCAATGGATATGACTATTTGGAAAGGAAAAAGAATGAGTGCTTCTCAAGCCTATTTATGGCCTATAATAAACAGGTGTAATTTAATTTTTTGCAATAAGTTTGTTTTGTAAATTTTTTAAAGAATTAACAATGATTTAATAAAATTTCAAAAATTAAACTTGGTTTTATAAAGTTTTTATTTTTAATTACCAGTTTTTTTCATAAATGCTTTTCCTTCTTCGCTTTCACTACACATAGAATAATTAATGACAATAATTAATGGCTATATTGCTGTTATCAATAATTGTTATCTGGTGGGGACCTATGAATTCCCACCTTTTTGGATTTAAAATTTTGTGGTTAGCTCTACTAGACAAAATTGAAAAGGTCCCTCAACATTTTTAAAACTATTTTTTATAAGATTACCAACCCTTTATGAAACTATCATTATCCCCTCTCCCCGTTCTGAGCTAAATTTTGGGTATAATTTTGTGTCACAATTTTTTTGGCTTTTATAGTTAACTATCCTACGAGTGTAGGTAAGTACCTTTAGCTAATTGTTAATGCAGAGGGACCTTGTTATGATAATTTATCTAGTTTTGTTTTTAATAAATATACTCTAAATTAAAGTATAACAATCTGCATCTAACACTTACAGACAGACAGTTAGTCGTTCAGTCGACAAGTGGGTACCCTTGTATAACCAACCAACCAACCAACACTAATTTAGTGAATATAAATTATTTTTAAACCTAAATCATTTGTTTACTTTTTGTGAATCCCTTCTTTTTGCTCTCAATTCCTTCTAGATGTCAAATTGGTGTATTTCAGTTTTCCAGTTTTTACTTAAAAAATCAGATTTTGCCCAAAACTGAGTCCCGTTTTTTATAATGTTTTTAAACCTGGATTTAATAGCGCAACTCTGCTGAAGTGTATACTTTTTGGTACCCAAATAATTATTTATTTTTTAACTAGAACTAAGCCTTTAAATAATAAATAATTTTGAAAGGATTTCATAATGATTTACAATGTTTATGCACAAAAATATTTTAATTTATGTAGTAACGATTCGAGATCCGCCCATAAGCAATTCAAAACGCGCACCCCCATTCATTCATGAGTTTCAAAAAACGGCATTCGAAAACATGGCAAAAATGTCATATTATATTTTTAGACCAAACCTGTTCACTTTATGTGACGTGTACGTGACGAAAATTATTTTGGATGGTAAAAACGCAATCGGTATTGAGTACGTAAAGGCAAACAGAAAAAAATTAGGAGATTCTGCGTAAGTTATAACTGAGTTTTTTTTATTAGTTTGTTATTTTAAGTTTTAAACGCATTATAATGTCGGTTAATTAAGCATCTTTAGTTACACGTATTGTCAAAAATGTACATATCTCTGGGTCTCTTTTTCAATTTCTTTTTTTTACTTTTATTATAAGTGATAAAGGCAGTGGAGTTTTAGATGGGGTTGGGTCCAGTTTTTAATAATACTAGCCTTAATATTGCCCGCCTTTTTTCTAATTTTTCAAATTTAGACTACAAAATTTAAACATTAATTCCAATAGGTGATCAAAGTTTCCCGCATGTTAAACGTGTTTAGAGTCTCTCCGCCCCAGTATCTCCAATTTTCACGAGGGTGTCCGTGACACACTTTCAATATTTTTTTAGCGGGCATAACCCCAAACCATCTCTCTGCCTTCTCGTGCAATTTTATAAGTATTCATATTTTATCAATTTTTCACAAAAACATCGACATTTTTAACAGAAACCAGTACTTTTACACTTTATTGCTAAATACATTCTACCAAAATATAGGAAGAGGCTTGGGCTCTTAGACGAAATCCCTTTAAAAACTAGGGAATCGGGACCCCCTAGACGCCCTGCTATTTCTATTTTAAAATTACATTTACTTCTGTCTTTTTTCACCCTTGCTTTTGGGACCATATTACTTTGGTATTCAAAACAATATTTTATACCCTAGTGGTTAAAATCTGAGTTTTTTTTACAAAATTTTTCTTCAAAAGCACAATTTTTCAATAAAAATATCCATTTCCTTTGTAGAACTAAATGGAATTATTTAAACACTAAAACAGCCTTCATAAAATATTAATTTTTTTATATACAGTAATACTGGCTACTGTTTTATATAAAGTAATACTTTTCTTCTAACAGTTATTTAAAATGTTTAGATACGATTTGGATCGACCAGAAAAAACAAAGTTGTATTGCGAGTCTGATGTCATTCTTTCTGGTGGCGCAATAAATTCACCTCAACTACTTATGCTAAGCGGAATTGGACCGGGAGAACACATTACTAACCATGAACTTGAGGTATAATCATTCTGCCCTATCATGATAATAAACCTACAATGCAATTTGTTTAAGAAACGTTAGCACCAGAGTCTAAGATAAGTAGACCGGATTCATTTAGAGTTTTCACCATAAAAAAGTTTTTAGAATTTTTTAATCTGAGATTTTTGCCTTGAATTAGAAAACTCACTAACCTCTCTTCAATATTACTTTATTTGAATTATTATTTTGTTTTGTTGTTTAAACTAATAGTACAAGACTAGACAAAGAGTTATTTTTCGTAGAATCCCAATTGTGTTGCAGCTACGCCCACGGGCGTAGCCAGGATTTCGGAAAGGGGGGAGGGGTTGCACTCCATACAAATTTTTTGAAAGGGGGGTTGTAGAGGGTTGTACTCCAAATTTTCAAAATACCGTAAAAAAGACATTAAAAAAAGGCAAAATTTTTTGCGCTTCGCGCTAAGTGATTCTTTCTGCTGTTATTGGCATTGTTTTTTCAAATTAAACTTGAAAAAAATTAGGTTTAAAAAGGTACTACATTAAAAATCGTGCGACAGCACGAAAAAATTTTCAAAAATTGTCTTTAAAAATCATTAGAAACATCACTTAAAAGTTCTAAAAAGATATATAAATGTCGATCGCGGAGCGAAGCGCGAGAAAATTTTTTAAAATTGTTCTCTTAGGACTCCCAAATTTTTACCTCCGCCAGCCCAAAAAAGGGGGGGGGCGGTTACAACCCCCATAACTCCCCCCCTGGCTACGCCCTTGGCTACGCCCAATCCAAAGATTTAAGTGTAGCATCTTTAAAAAATTTTTAGCTTACTAAAAAATGTTTGTTTTATTTTAGTTATTGCTTTTTTTGTCTTTTTTTGACCTGAAGCTCAACCAGCTACAATTTCTATTGGACGAATTGATCATAGCTAGATGTCGCTGATAACAGAAAAGCAAATACTAAGCCTAACTTAATGCTTCCAAATTTAACCATTAATCCTCCTTGGTTTTATTAATAATGTTGAATTTTAATAATTTTGTAGTTAAAACATGATCTACCTGGGGTAGGACAGAATCTCCAAGATCACCTTGAAGTGTACGTGCAGCAAGCATGCACTCAACCAATAACACTGTATGATAAAAGTTCATGGAAATTTCCTCACAACATGATTAGAGTAAGAATGTTATAATAGTCATTGAAAATTATCTTTTAATTTTGAAAGACAAATTTTTATTATCGTATTTGAAACAAAATATTAACACTTGACGTTCTATTTATACATGGGCATGCGGGGGTTGGGGGGTTAACCCCCCCCCCCAAATTCTGAGAAGGGGGGTTTAACCCCCCACTTAGAAGTGGGGGGGAGAGAAAAAGTTAACCCCCCAATTTTGGAAAAATGAAGAAAAAAATGTGTTTAAAATGATTTCTAACTGCTTGCAAACTTAAGTTTTGAGGTCAAAATGTATGTTTTAAGCTATAAAAAGCACAAAAATGTTATAAAAAGGGCTTTTTGACCTTAAATTAGCGTTTTTTACCTATTTTTCCTTCAAAATCAAAAAACGATATAGGTAAAAAAAATGCACTCCAGAAAAAAACGATATGGGTATTTTGCGTTTCTCGGATTTTAACCTCCCCCCAAAATTTGGGGTTTAACAACCCCCCCCCCACTCTGGACCAACTTGCCCATGTATGGTTCTATTCTATAGCTAAAATCCTCGTAGCTGCGACTCTCGCCTTTTTGTATGCTCCAATTATCGCTCAGAATTGTTTTTCGTCTTCTAAATCGACTAATCAACGTAATGGTAGCAGAAATCATGTATGGGCTTGGGCGCGCTTCCAACTTTACTTGAGCTTGTAAAATCCAAAATAAGTTCGCAATTTTGCGAGTAAGTTTGCAATTTTAGAGTACGCATGCTCTCTTTTGCGCGTATGGACCACTGGCTGAAAACAAGTGAAAATGAATCATTTTACACTGCGCCGTTAAAATAAACGGCAGCAAGTATTTCACGGCAATGTTAAATGTCAACTTGCCACTTAGTAATCTTAACCAAAATTAATTTTAAACGTATAACATAATAAAATTTAAACAAAAATACTAAAATAAAAAAAATAAACAAGATATAAGTGTTGATTACAAAATGCATACATATACAATAGAATTCTGTACACTAAAACCATTTAATATAAAATAATTTTATATTAGCAATGAATTTTTTTAAGCTTTCATTAAAAACTGGTAAAATGAGGTTTTATATAAAAAAGGGGAAAATTAAACCACGCCCTACGTTCTCAGCTACGAGTATTTAACCTATAGACAATTCCCGATTCTAAAACTGGAATTGACAGAATTGTAACAAAACATTTTAATTAAACCTTTAAGTTAATAAGGCCTAACTAAATTTTAGTTTAGCCTTAGCTCATAGTTGGCGAGGGGGGCGGGTTTGAGGGTTATACCCCCCGAAAATTCTGATTCTGATTCTGATTTTGGGACACCCTCCCCCAAATTTTGGGGGTAATTCCGGGAGGCGGGTATACCCCCCCCCAAAAAAAAAAAAATCCGGGAGGCTGCCCACCTATGGTTTAGCCTGTTCTGCTCTACTCTAGATTTTATTCAAAACTTATTTTCGTCAATTTTCGCAGCGATTTAATCAAAATTGTCGAAGTTGTGGCGAAGTTGTACGTTTTTCATACTGAGAGTACCTGGATCGATTTCCGACTGAGACACGCTACATTGTGATAATATTGATTTTTTTGTTAATATTTTTATAAATTATAAAATATTTGGTTGCGCAGTTAGTGCATACTAACATTGGCCTTGCTTATCCTGTTTTATACAAAATAAATAATGTTTTAAATATTATTAAGATAATCAAATTTTACTCTCGAATTAAATGATTTTAAATGAAATATAATAGGAAAGAAAGAACCAGTTTATGAAATTTGTAAACTGCTTTTTTTCTTTATCATAATATCTTATTTAAAATAAAATGTTATTAAATATCAAAGGTGGATAATCTAATAAAAGTATGGCAGAGCTGTCTGTAGCAGCGTGCATCATAAAATCCAACTAGGCCCGGACGTCCGGGTCTGACCGGCAGGTTCGTCTAGAACCGCACGTCTGTCCACCGTTCCCAGACGTACGGGTCTGGACACACGTGCCAGTCAAACCCAGACTTCTGGGTAAAATTGGATTTTATGATGCACGCTGCTACAAACAGCTCTGCCATACCTTTATTAGATTATCCACCTTTGATAATATTTATTTACTATTTTAAACTTAAATCCTCAGTAAGACACTACATCTAGTGGTCATAGGTGAGCACGGTCGGGGAAGCTAGGGGGGGGGCGTGGTTACCCGGGGTAAATCGAATTTTGAATTCTAGGAGGGGGGTCCCAGGGGGGTCCGGACCCCCCCCTAGCTTTTTAGGGGGGGTCGACCCGGGGTGCGAAATTTTGAAATCTAGAGGGGGGTCAGGTGGGGTCCGGTGTCCAAAGCAAAACAGTTTTAAACCATAATAACTTTAATAATTGTTCTTTTTATAGGATAATACTACATTTTATTGAATAAAAAGCCATATTCATGTATAAAAAGGGTGTAAAAGCATGAATATGTGATGAAAATTCACGTTTTTGGAAGAAAATTTAGTATAAAAAAGGTACCTAAAATTTTCCCGAGAGGGGAGGGGGGGGGGGGTCAGATTTCAAAATCTAGAGGGGGGTCAGGGGTAAAAAATTCGGAAATTTGGGGGGAGGGGGGCCCCTAGATTTTCTTCTAGGGGGGGCCCCAAAATTTCGGAGCCAGGGGGGTGGACCCCACCCTGCCCCTCCCCCTTTCTCACCTATGCTAGTGGTACAGGTTTCTAGGTTAGTGTAATTCCTCACCCTATTTTATAGAGTTGGAAACTTGCAGCCTCAGCAAGATACCACGGCTTCAAAAATAGGCTGGTTGTGTTGTTGTTGTTGTTGATAACCTGAAACTTATCTTCCCTATGCAGGTTATGCAAAGGGCAGGCGCTAAGATAAGCCAGGAGGGGCGAAAATGTTTCACCCCTATGGTTAAGACTCTTCGTCCAACATTAATAACGATGTTGGCAACCTTTACCGCTAGAGTAGAAAAAAAAAATAAGGCTGGTCTCAAACCCAGATAAAAGTGGGTGAGTTGGTCTGGCTGAAGCGGCCTTTCCGCAAACTTGCTCTCGCTGTGGGACATGTGACAAATTTTTCTGTCATACCTGTCACTGTCCAATCTGCCCCAATTTTTGACACTGTTAACTTTTGGATAGTCTTGGCAGTGTCAAACAGTTTGTCACTGTTATGTAAGCTTAACATTTTCATGACTTTTGTATGATTTGTTATTTGCTGCAGTTAGTAAATGTTTAACCGGTACTCTACATGCCCCTGTGCTATGCGTTCTAGAACTGTTCGGAACAGTTCTAGAACTGTTCGGAACAGTTCTAGAACCTGTTCCGAACAGTTCTAGAACAGTTCTAGGACTGATTTGCAGTTCTCAAAATCAAAAAATAAATAAAACTCCGCAAATGATATTTAAACACATAAAACAACGGAAATACACAATAAAATCACGTGATAAGTGTTCGAAAATGTTTCGGTGACTTTTATAATGCACCAAAGTACAACTTCGGCATTTTCAAATGCCGAATTTCTCACAAATTTGGGCAAACTGGAAAGTACACCGACACTGTTCTGAACAGTTCTGAACAGTTCGACACTGTTCTGAACAGTTCTGAACAGTTCTGAACAGTTCGACACTGTTCTGAACAGTTCTGACACTGTTCTGAACAGAACTGTTCCGAACAGTTCTAAAACTGTTCGGAACAGTTCTAGAACCTGTTCCGAACAGTTCTAGAACTGGACCGGTTGAGTACGGGTTAATGCTTTTAAACACTTTTAAAAAAACTTTAATTATTTGGTATAAAACAGAATACGCAAGGCCGATGTTACTCAGCACTAATTGCGTAACCAAATACTACATATAACAATATTAACAAAAAATATTATCACAATGCAGTGCGTCTCAGCGGGGACTCGATCCGTGGACCTTCAGTATGCAAGACGTAAGATCTGCCACTGCGCCACAGCCTCGACCCAACTCCAATTCGTAATACTTTAATTTTAGCTAAATTTAGACAACAGCTTTTATGTATTACATTTACTAAATTTGGGTTTAGCTGTAATTTATTCTTCCCTAGTTTTAATTTATTCTTGGTGCATTTGTGGTTATATTAGTTAGGTTAGGTTATGTTTTTTTCTCTTTGGCACTGTCGATTTTGTGCACCCGATAAGAGCACCAAGGACGCTAGGCGGTGTGGCAGTGACGTGTTATCTATCTATTATACACTGTTGATTCAAGTGTTAATATTTTTCTGCTTTTAGATAGGTCTGCAGTGGTTTTATAACCAAACGGGAGAAGGGGCTACGAGCCATTTGGAAGCCGGGGGCTTCGTCCGGACAGACACAGAGCAGGAACACCCCAATGTCCAGTTCCACTTCCTACCTTCCACTGTACACGACCACGGACGGGTCATGGGGGACAGACACGCGTATCAGGTCTCTTTTTACTTATGACATAGAATAAATATAAAGATATTATATTCCGAAATTTAAGATGAAACAAGTACTGCAATCAATGTATAAGAAACGTGGTAACTAAAATCTGTACAAAAGCCATGAGCGCTGAAGAAAATACTAAAGTATGACTAAAAATCACGTCAAAAATTTAATTGTACTGTAAGGTTTCGAAAAAATTGGAGTGATAGCGTTGATTGCAAAAACAGAAATAGAAAAAACTAATATCATCATAAATTACTAATTTTTCGAAGGATTGCATCACATTTATTGTGGATTTAGGATTTTTTAAAATTTTGTCGATTTCAAAACGTTTTATTCATATTATTTTTCTGTATTTTGAAATATCATTGTTGCAAAAATTAATAATGGGCGTTTTAATGCAACATCTTAAAAAAATTTTAATTACTTTGTGCATTATTTTTTCCAAAATTTTTTGGGTGAAAAGAAGGCGTAAAAATAAAAAAATCAGTTGTACAGCAAACTTTTTTTGAAGTGCACTATGTATTTCAGAACGTAATCATGGAAAGTAGCATCCGGGTAAATTTATGGTGTTTCTTTTACTTATTTAAGCTTACAGACTGTCATCTTTTGTGCCCATTCCCAGTGCCTGACTTTTAAACAGAAAACTTAAATAATATTAAAAAATTAATGTCATTTTTGTGATGTTTTGTAGGTTCACGTGGGTCCTATGCGCCCTACCAGCAGGGGCTTTATAAAACTCCACACTCCTCATCCTTATTCCTACCCCATCTGCCAACCCAACTACTTGGCTACCGAGTTTGATCGTGAAGAATTCCGTTTGTGCATAGATGTGGCCAGGGAGATATTCGCTCAGCCCGCTTTTGCCCCTTTTCGCGGGGAGGAACTTGCCCCGGGGAAAAATGTCAGGGATAAAGAATCGGTAGACGCGTGGGTCAGGAAACACGCAGACAGCGCCTACCATCCCTCATGCACGTGCAAAATGGGACAATCATCGGACAACATGGCTGTTGTGGACCCTAAATCTATGAAAGTTCACGGGCTTGAAGGTAGTTTTTTTGTCATTTTGCTAAAGTTTAAAGATAACATAATATGGGGTTTAATTTTTTTTACTTGTTTTCAATCAAATTAACAAAAACAATAAATAAAGTAATTAAGCTTCCTTATTGCGACAAAATATTTACACAAGGTTTTCAAAACGAATACGATTATAAAAACATTATTATTAGTTGAGGAAGGAACAAGGGATATATTAAAAAACTACCGTAAAGTGGGGTAACTTTGGCCCCTGGGGCAACTTTGGCCACTTTGTACGAAAAATGTTTGAATTTCACTTATCTCAAAAAATAAAGAAGTTTACTAAAAAATGAAAACACGGTCTTGTAGCAATAACATTTTTCTTTCATTTTAGGCTCAAACCAACAAAAATACTTATTTATCGAAAGAATTATAAGCGATCTCCTGAACTTCATATTTTTTTTAATTTTTGACTACTTGTTACACTTCCATCTCTACAGTTTCACTTATTTAATCAAATGCGCTTATTTTTGTGCAGTAAATAATTAAATATATGCCCACAAATCTGTGTATTAATCACGCTTGAACGGTACGGGGTCTTTAGAGCCACAAGCAGGGAACTTGGAGCCATCGAAAGTTTTTGGGAACTTGGAGCCACGAGCAATGGGAACTTGGAGCCTTTCAGAAAAAATTGGTTTGGGGTAAAATTTAGGTTTCGCTTAGGCTTAGGTACACGTTTTAGCGATTTTTATTTTTGGCTCCAAGTTCCCAATTTACGGCTCCAAGTTCCCTATTTTTGGCTCCAAGTTCCAGCTCCAAGTTCTCTAGGCTCCATCGACCCTAAATCCGCTTGAACTCCTTGTGGTTTTTAAAATATGACCCACGGCCAAAGTTGCCCCAGGTTAAATCTAGCTTATGGGACAACTTTGGCCACTTTTTTGTTTTTATTAGCCTGATAATTACTTGAATTTTTTTTTGCTTTTTCCAGACTATAACTATGATAAATCAATATTATTTTAAAGCAATTAGATATTTTAGCGCGTTTTATATTATATTATTTTTTAACGTATTTTTGTCTTACAGACCTAAATTTTAAATTTATTTTTTTGTACTTTTTTGCATATTATTTTTAAAAAATTGGATTTTTAAAAAAAAAATTATCTTGCAATTTACCCTAACTTAACATTTTCCTCGGTGTTATATTTTTTTTGTATTTTACAACTTTTTCTAAATTTGAAACTTATTAATGATGGTTCAAAAACTATATTAAAACATTATCTAGCAGAAACAACTGACAAATCACTGTAAGCTGTTGAGAATGACGGTGACAACTAACATTAAACGCAAGCAAAACAACATCCACACTATTCACACCAGACCCTGCAGAGTACAACACACAATTATCACTACAAATAAACAACACAACACTCATTACAACCAAAAACCCAAAAATCTTGGGGCTCACATTCGACCCCAAGCTTACATTCAACACACACATCGCAAACACACACAGCAAAGCACGCAAAACACTCAAAATCATAAACGCACTCACAGCAACAACGTGGGGTAAACCAAAAGAAACACTCATACACACATACAAGGCAATCACTCGACCAATAATCGAGTATGCCAGCACAGTCTGGGGCCCCACTACATCACACACACAAATCAGCAAACTACAAACAATACAAAACACAGCTCTCAGGGTCGCAACAGGGCACACCACAGACACAAACACACACATCATACACACAGAGGCTAAAGTCCTCCCAATAGCAACAC